>CM035429.1:35509067-35721567 GCA_020310875.1 Ceratopteris richardii | reverse complement strand
CTATCTCTTTTTATAGTTTTCTAGCTAGTTTTGGCCTCGTCTAGACTAGTGTTGGCAGTAGCCAGAGGCACAGAAGACGCGGAAGCATGTAAAGACAGAGCAGGGAGCCAATCGAATCAATTTTTCAAAGATTATGTTTTATAAATATTCTTCAAAACCTCCAACAGTGATTTTCATCACTATTGTAACATATGTAACATAAAAAAACCCCTTTTTGTAATCCATAGCTCCATTTTGTGCAAGCCGAGGAGTCCTCGAGCTTGAGGAGCTTAGGTAGAATGAGCGTACCAATTTTTGTTATTTTTAGACACCGTTTACCCTTCCAAATAGCACTTAGGACCTATTTTTTAACTATGCCGGTCACTAGATGTGAAGTCGGTCAAAACTAGTCTAGAATCTATAAAAAGAGCTAGAGAGCTCATTTTTGAAGTTACTTAGTGTCAGCTTGTTGAGTAGAGAAGAGCTTAGAGCTACTTTGAGTTGTAAGAGTGTTCTTGAGCAATAGAGTTGATTTCTCACCTTCCATTGTGTCTTGCTTGTCTCTTCATAGTGTGTGTGTATGTGTGTGTGCATCTCTATGCTTCTCACCTTCACTCTCACTTCATCTCTCATTCACGATCTTCATATCACTCCTATCTCTTCCGCGGATTGACATTAAGGAGGTGGAGATTCTTAATGTGGTTCTCACCATTGTGCTATAGCAACACCAAATTTGGCGCCGTTGCCGGGGATCGAGTCTAAGACGAATGTGTGATGGTAAGAGTATAGCAAGAAGTGGCGTTGGAAGGTAAAAATTTCAGTTTTTGTTGTTGTTTTTACTTAGTTTTTAGTGTTTTTCACCTCTCCCACACTCCATCTTCATCACTACATCATCATCTCCAACTCCAAAAAAATAAGAAAAATCACCATATCCACCCATTCTCCTCATTTCCCCTCATTTGTGCATGTGCGAGAGAGAGAGAGAGAGAGAGCTTTTGTGCTTGTGTGTACTTGTGTGTTTTTGAGTTTTCTTGCAGGTACAGAGCTCCAGAGCATCAGGAAAGCTGCAAAAAGGTAAGAAATGTACTCTCTGTCAGAAATTGCCGACTGTGTCAGACCATCGCGATGGTCTACAAAGTTCGGAATTTGAGGTAGGCGACCACACCAGCGTGTAGAGCACACTTGCGCACATAGGAATCCACAGATGCATCTTGAAAATTTGCATTTTGGTGGACCATCGCGATTGGCTCATACCATCACGATTGTGTCACACCATCGCAATTGGCTCACGCCATCGTGACGGCTCGGCCAGACCATCGTGACGGTCTCACACCATCGTGACGGTTCACTTCGGACCATCGCGACGGTTCACTTGGACCATCGCGATGATCCCATCGACCCCATGCCATCGCAATTAGCCCATGCTATCACCTCGATAGTGCCACGTGTCAAATTAGACCATCGTGATTGCTCACTAGCCACGCCATCGCGACGAGACCCTTACACCATCGCGACAACTCAAAATTTGGACCATCACGATTGGCTCACACCATCGCATCTGTGACCATCGCGACAGTTCACTTTGGACCATCGCGACGGTTCACGTTGACCGTTGAGTGACGCCATCGCGATTGTTCACTCAATCGGACCATCGCGACGCCTCACCCCGACCATCGCGATTGCTCACATTTAGACCATCGCGACTGTGCACTTCAGACCATCGCGACGGTTCGCGCACACGCCATCGCGACGGTTTGCCTGGACCATCGCGACGGTCCCAGACCATCACGATCATCTCAGACCATCGCGATTGCTCACCCAAACGCAAATTTTAGGGTTTGATTTTTTGACCAAGTTTGGGGCTATTTTTTGAAAATTTTTGGATCATTGCACTCATAGGAGACCCCTTAGCTCATATTTGAAGGAAAACCTGTTTGTGAGTTTTCACCCCCCAAGGCCTGAACGATCATATCTTCCTCATCCGAAGTCCGTTTTTTGAGGTTGACCATCTGTTGGACTAGGAAAGAAAGGGGGCTTTGGAAGAAAATTTTGGGCAAAAGGGAAAGGACTTTTAAAAGTGTATATACTCAAGTGTTTGATCATCCGATTGGGATATTGGTCTAATATTGGATTTTTCCAAGTCTAGCAAAGGCAATCAAGGGCATTCAAGGCAAGGTAGTGAAGGGCATAAAGCTTGGGAAGCGCGGCTTCTTGGGCATCAGAGCAACCAACAAAGCTGACTCGAGGTTGGAAGATTACTCAACCCCCTCAGTCAATTCTTAGCTTAGGCTAAAACGGTAGCTTTGTGGATTCAAGACGATAGGAATGCACCAAGTTCAAGAGAATGTTATCAAGTTCAAGACTAAAGTAAAGGTGTGTGATACAAAAACTTAAGGGAAAGAACATAAGTCTGACGGAACGAGAACTCAAAGTACCACAGAAAGTCGAATTCCTGATGCATACATCTAGACAAGAATCTAAAGGGATTTAAAAAGAAATCAAGAAAGGACAACAGAAGCATAGAGTTGTTTGTAAATAAAGAAACTGACGAAGCATTTTGGAGGTACAGAACAGAACAACCTAGTGAGGTAGGCTCCATTATAATCTACGAGTTCAAGGACCCGGATACACCTGGAAAGGTTTTATACCTGGATGAAACTTCAGAAAGAGTATTTGTGGTACCAGATCACGCTAGAAATACATACACATGGAGAGGTGAATTGGTATTCCCTCCATCTCAAACAAACGTAAACGCGAGCCAACAAGGGGCAAGAACAACCTCAGCCCATGGCATGCAAAGAGAGAAAAATAAAGAGAGACCCGAAGTAAGCTTCAACCATCCCATAGGGAGAGATAGAACAACCACGGACACTAATAGAGCTGATAGACAAACGGAACATGGAATACTAGGTGGTAGAGATGATTTTCCTCTACCTAGACCTCGTGAACACGCAAGAATACTGAGACCCACTCAACTAGTGAAATCCATGAAAAACTACTTTGATGGGACAGGAGATCCCTATGACCATGTCGCAGAATTCAAGCAAGTACTAAGAGCAGAACAAGTCGAAGACATGTTCACGCAATACAACGCATTTGGACTAACGTTAAAGAATACAGCTTTAACTTGGTTTTAACCATTGCAACAAAGGCAATTTAGAGACATCCATCACTTTTTAGAGTCATTCATCACTGAATTCTTTAAAAGTGGGATCAGACACGACACGTCTTCATTGATTCATAACTTTAAACAGACCCCTCAGGAAACAGTAAGACTCGCAGGATGTAGGTTTAGACAATATGTTGAAAGATGTCCAATGCAAGAGCTACCCTCACAAGCCAAACAAGTGTCATTGTTTTTAGAGGACTTGTTGAGCTCTAAACTACACTCCTATGTATACTTGAAGGAACCCAGAACGCTAGAGCAGTGTGTAAGAATTTGCATAGACATTGAGGACAACTTAGGAGACGAGTTGGAACTCTCAAAGGTCTATAAGGACTCGGATTGTTCTTCTCTAGCATCCACAAAATTGTCTAACTTGATAGAGGACCTAGCAGAAAAAATGGCCCAGAAACTAGGAGTTTCTAGTAAATAGATTCCCAAGTTAACAACTAACGTACGTTGTTACACCTGTGGTGGAAATCATTTGGCAAATGTGTGTCCCAATGCAACACAAACACAAGCCAACCCTTGTGGCCAATATTGCACTATTGAGAGAAGATACACAAATCACACGGCTCAGGACTGCCCATATAACAAACAAGCAGTGAGACAGAACTACCCACAAGCATACCCGCAACCAGGTAGGTATCAAGGCCAATACAATGCTCAGCCTCATTACTATAGGCCTCCTCAAAATTATCCATATCAGGCTCAACAAAGACCTCAACCTGTCTTAGCTCAGCAGCCACCCCCACCCGCGAATGTCATCTCAGTGAAATACGCTGCTGTAGAAGAGAACCTCAATAGAGCTTTAGTTCTCGTTTCACCCCTAATAACCGACAATGATCCGAACTCAAATAGTTTTGACTCTACTCATGTAGATAGTCCACCCGTGTATTACACAGAGTCACCAGAACACGTAGAGACATATCATTATGATAGTCCACCAGTGGAACCGAGTTGGGAGCCCGACTATGCTAATGTGATGTACACAAACCCAAATCCACGGCTCCAAGTAAGACAACAAAGACCACAGGGCCCTAGAGGACCATGCTTTAGGTGCCAAGGAGATCATTTCATAAAGGATTGTCCACATCCTCCAATAATAGGACAGCCACAATACTATAACATACAAGGCTTTTGTGTCGATTGTGGCAAAGAGCACATAATCAAAGATTGTCCTAAGAACCCTGTTAATGCTTCAAATGTGACACCAATCAACATGATAGGTATTGTGAACAATGTAGATGGATCCAACCCTACATACGTGCCTATCCAAGCTATAACAAGAGCCCATGCGCTCTTAAAGAACCAACAGCTTAATTAGGAGAAAGTATCCGGAAGTAGTGAAGTTGCAGAATCTAGCAGTAAAAAGGCAAAATCTTGGAAAGATTCCAGAGAAAGAATTAAGAGAAAATGGAGTAAAATGATAACTGAATTGGAAGGAAGTTTAAAAGAGTCGAGAGCCAAAATCCTAGAATTGACTTCACAGGAATTGAATCAAGAGAACCTAGCTCAAAAATCAGGATCAGTTTTAGCAGAACCCATACCAGAAAATATAGACATGATGTTTCGTGCGTATTAGGCTAGATTAAAAGAGGGACCTCAAGTAGCTGAAATGAGTAAGAACTACCCTCGAGCAGACTTAGAAATAGAGAGGACTAAACTGTGCATGAAGATGGTAGAATTAGCACAAGCTTTGTTCGAAGCCTCTAGATATCTTAATTGGAATAACATGGCAAAACCGGAATTACACTTTCAAGGATTAATGGAGAGGCTAGAATACTTGATTGATAGCAAAGAGAAAAAAGATCAGCACAGGAACCCAATTGCCTCAGAGACACCGAAAAAGAATGCACCATCCCTGTCTCAAGTACCCAACACAGAAGGGGAAGACAATTTGTCTTCCATACATAGGTATTCACATGAATTTTTGAGAGAAATCCAAGAAGAGAAATGGAGAAGAGAACAAGGAACCCATCCTCCTATTCAAGAAATAGACGACTTGCAAGAGCAATTTCCCCAAGACATCCCCTCTATTTACGATGATGTAGAGGAAGAGCAACTGAGTGAACATACAGGTTTTGAATCTAATTCTTTGCAAGAATTACCTCAGTTCACAGGACCTTGGGAAGAAAAGTCTATTAGCATGAGAGCACCCAGAATGAAGAATCAATGATCCCTAGAAACACGGAAGTGATCAAGAACACTAAAGTTCAGTGGAATCTCACCCTGGAGGAGTTGTTAAAGGTTAAACTAGAACTGTGGAAGCACGTAGCAAATCAATTCCCTGAGCTTGCTACTACTCCTTCACAAATGGGAACACACAAGAAGGTACCAGAGATACCCGTAGAAAAGATCGGAGATGTAAGTGAAGGAGAGGAAGGTAACACGTATGTTCCAATAACCCATCAGGGCTACACCACGAAAGCCATCTTAGATTCAGGAGCTGGAGTAGCCATAGCTACCACCGCTTTATGGAAACGTTGGGGTAAGCCAGCACACCTACCAGGCTGAAACTACAAATGGATGATGGACACATAGAAAAACCATTAGGCTTACTAGAAGGCATATCTCTCACCACTTGTGGTGTGGAGTTTGAGCATACCTTTGCCATTTGTGATTTTGCAAAAAATCATGCTTATGAGATGATATTGGGACGACCATTCATGTGTCAGTTGCAAATTGTACAAGATTGGGGAACTAATTCTTTGTACTTGCAACATTTAGGAGTGACTACTAAAGTCAATCTTAAAGACTATTCACATCGAGATGTACCCCCAATACAATGGAATACCATCCATAAGACACCAGTAGAAACAGAGTCAGTACACTCTTTGGAGTCAGACCCCTCATGGTTGCATGAGGACATTCATTTATGGATGTGTAAAGTGGCAAAACAAGAGGAAGAACGGTTAGAAGCCAGGACCTTAGGTGCAGAACAACATCCACGAACCCTTCAAGACCCAGCATATGCACCTATAGTATTTCCAAATGAAGAGTTTGAACCCCATGGTTGGGTAGAAATCCTAGCAACCATGGACGTAGCCATCAATGAAGAACAATGGACACCTCACTGTGACGAGGATGGCTATGACATCTCAGTTTTCACGATAGAGCCAATCATGTGTGATTCAATTTTAGAAGAATGTGAACCTAACACTGATGCATTTGAGGATGCTATTGATTCCGACTTAGAATCAATTATTATGGACCCACCCTTTGCATCAGAAGAAGAATATTTTTATGACGTAGAAACTTACCCTCAGACACACAAAGAAATTACGAATGAGGTGAGAATAGCCACTCAAGTGACTAGCAAGAGTGAAGGTAAGAAAAGAAAGAAGAAAGAAATCATGTCAGAAGAAGAAGAATCCTTGTTTGAGGTTTCCGAAAACTTCAAGAAATATGAAATAGAAGATAGATGAATAATGGTACGAATGCCTAACAGAAAAGCTGTCATTGGAGAAGTATATGATAACCGAGAGAAAACCAAAAAAATAATGGTTGCCATAGAAGGAGAAGAAGAAAAATGTACATACATTGGGCATGATTTGACGAAGGAAGAAGAAGAAGAATTAGTTGCCCTATTGCGTGAATATAGAGATGTGTTCGCATGGAGTTACAAAGATTTGAAAGGAGTAGACCCGGATATATGTTCTCATAGAATCCCTATGACTCCAGACGCAAGACCTACGAAATAGAAACCATACACGTACAATGATAACTACGCTGCGAAGATTAAAGAGGAGATAGATCATTTGATAGAAGCAGGATTTATTTACGAAATTGAGCATACCATATGGGTATCCCCCATTGTGGTTGTGCCCAAGAAGAATGGAAAATTGTGTGTGTGTATTAACCTTAAAAAAGTTAATGCCACCACAATTAGAGACAATTATCCTCTTCCTATCACAGAACACTTATTGGAAAGAGTTGCGGGCAAGGAAGTTTATAGCTTCCTTGATGGTTTCTCAGGCTATAATCAAGTAGCCATTGCTCTAGAAGATCAACACAAGACGGCTTTTGCCACTGAATGGGGCATATTTGCATTTCGTGTGATGCCTTTTGGCTTAACAAATGCACCCGCCACTTTCCAGCGACTCATGTGTCATGTTTTCAGGGAATTCTTACGCAAGAATTTGGAAGTTTATGTCGATGACTTATGTGCTCACTCGAATATAAGACAGATGCATATCCCAGAGTTAAAACAAATATTTGACAAATGTCGAGAATATCAGGTTTGTTTGAACCCAAAAAAGTGCGTTTTCATGGTCAGACAAGGCAAAATTCTAGGACACATTGTGTCAAAGAATAGAATCTCTACGGATGAAGAAAAGGTGAAGGTGATTGCAGATCTACCTAGACCAACTAACGTAAAAGAAGTGCAGGCATTTATGGGCCATTGCCGTTATTATAGACGATTCATACGCATGTATGCAATCATAGCCAAGCCTTTGTACTCTCTTTTGCCCCATTTTGAATGGACAGACAAATGCGAGAATTCATTCAATGAACTCAAACGACGTTTGTGCTCAGCACCTATATTGACAACCCGGGATTGGAGTAAGCCATTCCATGTACATGTGGATGCATCCAATTATGCCATAGGATGTGTGTTAGCACAACCCACGAATGAAGGTAACATAGATCTCCCCATAGCTTACGCGAGCAGACAGTTGAACGCAGCAGAAAGAAATTACACCACTACGGAACGAGAAGGATTAGGGATGATCTACGCGGTAAAGAAATTCAGGCATTATTTGTTGGCAAACAAGTTCAAGTTCTTTACAGATCATCAAGCCCTATTGTACTTAGTCAACAAACCATGTAACACAGGATGATTAATACGTTGGTTTCTATCACTAATGGAGTACGATTTTGATGTGGTAGTCAGGAAAGGAAAGACACATCTCAGAGCTGACCACCTCTCGAGACTAACCTCAGGAGAAGCTCCTCAAGGGATAGCGGATGAATTACCCGATGCATATTTGTTTAACCTTGAGATAGCACCAGAATGGGCTAAGCCGATAGTCCCTATTCTCACCTATGGACCCAAGAATCCGAGGATAAGGATCAAGGAAGGAGAGATTACCAAATCTCAGAGATATCAAATCATAGCAGGAAGCATATATAAACAGGATAATCAAAAGATTCTTGCTTGTTGTGTAGATGAATCAGAACATGCAAATTGGTTGCAATTAGCACACATAGGTGCATTAATGCAACATCATTCGAAACATCGTACTTTACAGACTCTGCATAGACTAGGAGTATATTGGCCTACGATGGAAGCAGATGTCTACAAGTTGTGTAAAGAATGCCATGTTTGTTGTGAAAGACCCCCAGTAGAACATGCTACATTATATCATGTGTCTCTCACACCAGACTGGAGTGAACCTTTAGTGACATACTTGAGGACGAACACATTCCCTCAAGGAATGACCTTAGCGCGACAACGTAGTCTAGAGCAGGAAGCTTAGGACTATTCACTTATTGGCGATAATCTATACAAAAGAGGAAGAGACGGATACCTAAGACAATGTGTTCATAAAAGCGATTATTTGCGCGTACTAGAGACTGCACACCAAGGTGTTGTAGGAGGTCACTTTGAACCAGATAGGATAATCAAAGCCATCCTCTTTGCAGGATTATGGTGGCCCACTCTTCACATGGATGCACATACCTATGTAAAGAGATGTGATGTGTGCCAAAGAACTCAATTTCCTACTCCTAGAGACAAAATGCCATTGAAACCCATGATGGGCGGACGTGCATTTTCTAAGTGGGGTATAGACTTTGTAGGACCCATTAACCCCCCTGCAAAAGGTACACATGCGGAATACATTATTGTTGCGACAGATTATCTTACCAAATGGGTAGAGGCAAAAGCCACAAAAAAGAATGATGCACACACGACTGCAAAATTCTTATTTGAAAATGTCTTTACAAGATATGGATTGCCTATAGAGTTAGTGAGCGATCAAGGGACTCACTTTCTAAACCAAGTCATTGAATATTTGTTACAGGATTTTATGGTGATTCACAAGAAATCCGCACCATATCATCCTCAGGCCAATGGTCAGGCTGAAAGCACTAACAAGATCCTATGTAATGTACTGACGAAACTCGTGAACAACAAACGTTCAGATTGGGACAAACAGTTACACCATGCTGTTTGGGCATATCGAGTGGCCTACAAGACCGTACTCAATGTAACTCCCTTTCAGATGGTTTTTGGTCAGAATGTTGTGCTTCCTTTGGACTTCTTGATACTGACCCTTAAGGTTGCACAAGAACATTAGTGGACCGGCCATGAATTATTAGCAAGAATAATGGACTTGGAACGATTAGGAGAAACCAGGCTGAAAGCAACAGTAGGGATATATGCAGCAAAGAAGCGACAGAAAGCATATTTTGATGCACATGTGAAAGATAAAGGCTTGAAAGAAGGAGATTTAGTTCTAGTATATATGCTGAAACAGCACGCACGGAAGTTAGAAAAGGGATGTTATGGACCTATGATCATTAACAGACTCTCGACAAGTGGAGCAGTACAATTAGCCACCTTAGAAGGAGACATAATGCCTAATTACATTAGTGGCTGTAGAGTCAAGTTATATCAGGAACCTCTTTTTGAGGATATGCTTAGACGACTCACGTTGGCAAAGAAGCGTAAGGAGGAAGAAAATAGAATACGAGCTGAAGCTCAGGCAGAAGCTATAGAACACATTAAGCGCATGAAGTTAAGAAGACAAGGACTAGGGAGAGAACATTATAACCATCTGGAAACTACACCCAGATACCCCATGGCCATGTGTCAAGTAGAGTCAACCACTCATCCTAGTATAGTGGACAGGAGACCATTCATTACAGTCAGGCTAGAGCACGACAACCCTTGCCAAGAGCTCAGGGCTTTAATTGATTCAAGTGCTACGACTAGTGCGATTAGATGGTCCCACTATAAGGATTTAGGAATAGAAATGCGGCCAATTGAGGCGTACCTCATAGGGCTAGGAGGCATGGAAACTCCTTGCATGGGTGAGGTAGACCTTCCTATCCTCATAGACGAAGTGACCTTGACAGTGTACTAGTGTGCCATGATGACGACCTGATAGAACCCCTAATCCTTGGCCAAGATTGGCTATACGATCACTCAGTGGACCTAAATCTTAGACAAGGCTCCTTGCAGATTGGAACCTTAGATCAAAAGCGAGTGATACTGCTTGACTTCCCTAATGGCATTCTGACTGCGATTTGTAGCCCTAGACCCTATGAAATGCATGCGACGGAAGATCGGAAGATCTTTGGTCAGATCAATCACGTTATGTCTACACCAACCCACGCGAGCTTGGCTATAGATAGTTGTCAATCAGAAGGACGTCAGGAGATTTTCCCTTGGGCTTCCTGCAAATTAGAAGGGGCAATTACCCAACCGCTTGGTCAAATGGACACAATCAGCGGTCACGCGGGTTACATCAGCGGACGCATGGGCAAAACACCCTGCGGTGCCCATCCTTCCACACTTACTGCGGACTGGCCTAGATTAAAAGTACAAAATGGAGCACTTCCTAATGGGCAAGTTTCGCAAGTGTTGGACCTCCCTTCTTTTCCAAAGCAGAGTGTCCATCCGACCTCTCAACCTCAACCACAAAGGAGTCAACCACGGCAAAGGAACCCAGACCGACGACAACATCAGACGACACAAGGAAGAAAGCTGCAGTCTCAATATCATAAAGCAAGAGGCACAAGACAAATATGGGTGCCAAAAGGACAGAAACCATCAACTGATTTCAACAACGCAGACAATGACAAGAAGAAGTCAAGGCAGAAGTAGAGTCAATATTCAACACCTCCTCGACCTTCTTCTATGAATACGAACATTCGACAAATTTGGATCGCCAAGAAGTACCTTACAAACCGACCCACATCCACGTAGATTTGGGTACCCAAACAATGTATTATAGCTCAACCCTCAAGCCTTGTAATATACACCCCTCATAAATCTCTTCAACCCTCAATACCACCACGTCCGATCTCATCTTTTGTCCCTCCGCAGAGACCTATCACCCGATCACAAACTCTTAGGAAGTGGATATCGAAACGTATCCAGAAGTCTTCTCCTAACCCTTTGTCTAACATAACTACCACCCCGACTAATCTACAACCTTGTAATAACTCATTCATGACTGAACCTTGTATAAATCCACACACTATAACCCAACATCACCTGTAATAACATCTCATCAAAGAACTGCATGCAATATCTGAAAACATATAGGTGTCTAGAGACCTGCACTAGTTTTGCAAGAAGCATTGCATCAATCACATCCCAACACTTGGCTACACGGGTTACACATCGGCTATGGAAAGGGATTGCGGTCTCACCTTAATGGGATCATAATTAATTTCCATACTAATGTGCTAATCTTTTGTAGCAGATCTTTTCCATTAGCACGTCAATCATCATGCAAACCGAAGAAGAACCATCTGAAGTTGGAACCAGTATACCCAGGGCTACGATTAGTGATTTACTTGCTGAGTCCCATCCGACGGCTCCACCGCCCGAATTTCAAGGTTTCCCAGGACCCATGCCTATTGATGATCCTCCTAGAAGGTATACTGAGAAGATTCATCGTAATTCTCACTGGTTTCAAGGGCTAGCAGGACCATTGGCGGATGCTGAGTTTATATTTGAGGCTAATTTGACTTTTGATGATCGTACCTGAGGCAAATATCAGTTTCTCTCAAGAGAGTTCGAAGGGCTACAGAACACACAAGACTTAACACATGTTTGGGCAAGAGCCGGCTTTACAGATTATTTTAGTGATCCTTTGCCTAAACCTGACTTCTACAGATGCTATTACTTAATCACCACTTTGATAGCTTCGGAGAATAAGGACCTGCCCGGAACTTTTATTTTTCCATCTTTAGTGAAGGATCCACCATATAAAAGATTTTATCTTTCTAAAGATCTGATTCGAGCTGCCATCAAGATTCATGGAACCCACACGCCCACAGAGCGAGAAAGGTTAGTTCTAGACCCTATGAAACGTGGGGATGTTACAAAGTGGGAGGAGATTTAGGCCATCACACCTAAGCTTTCAAAACCGTTGAGGATATGTATGCAGCATTTTGCTTTCCCTGCTCAGGATAGATTCACAATGCCTCACAAACGAATATGGTTTGGTTTGTATTTATCTTGTATTGGACCCCAGACAGTTGATCTAGCTACCTGGATCATTGATCAGATGTATTTAGCACAACATAGATGGGAAAGAAAGAAAGTCATCAATGGATGCTGCACACTGACTAGAATTGTATATATGTGCTTAGCATATGACTTGCCGATTGAGCGAGCAATGACAAGTGAGGAGCTGAAAGCGTTTAAAGGAACCACAAAGAAAGCTAGGAAGCCCAGCAAAGGAAGAACAGGAAAGCAAATGAGAGGAACTATCCCCTGTCTTCAGGTGCCAGAATCACCCTCACCACAACCCTCTCCAGAGCAGTCTCCGACAGAAGCCACTCCATCTGTACAACCTATTCGCATAAGGTTATCAAGACCAATTATAACAGAGACTACCACCAGCACAATTGCTCCTCAAGCAGCCACAGTCCCAGGACCTACCACCACTACAGCAGAAGTTCCCACCACTATTGGTGCGGAAGCCTTCTCTTTTCCGATACCTAATTTGGAAGCAGAGCCACTGGATACAACGTTTGATTTCGAAATGCAAGATGCCTTCTCGAATGAATTTCAGTTTTCAGAAGGTCAGATCTTCTCTCAGGAATATGAAAGGCCCAGCTACCCTACCACACCGCGAGATCAACCACAAGGACAAGTAGTGTCTAGTTCCAAGGAAGAAAGAACAGAAACTGACGAAGATGAAGGCGATGATGAAGCCAGTCAGGGAACTCATGAATCCCAAGAACATGTGCAAACAGACGAACAAGGACAACAAACCGACACCCAAGGTGACACGAGCACACACGAAGAAGAAACCTTCGAAGCAGCAGCTTATACACTCGCCATCAAAAAGTTACACCGTACTATGGAAAAGGTTTGGGCGCGCAAGAAGTTGACTGACGAAGAGAGCCAAACACTTATAGAACAGGAGCTTGTCTCGGGCGGGTTTGAAGAAGTATATATCAGAGGTTTCAGAGAGCTTGTCAAATCAGTTGGACCCACTGAAGCCTTAAGATATTTGCAGAGAAAACCGCTACCGCAGTATGACCCGCGTAGAATCCGTCTACTAACCAAACTTGGTGAATACATTCGGGTACCCACTGGTGGTTAGTCTTTAGAACAAGCCAAGGAAGCACGTCTCGTTGCTCAAAGCTCATTGGCAGAGGACACCATTATCGTCGACTCCCCACCCCGTACTACTACTGTACATACCACCACAGTCGTCGAAGTACCGACCACCCCAACCACTCATCCATCACCTCCCATCCATCCAATCTCCCCCATACACCCCCCTTCTCCCAGAACAACATCCTCCTTCTCCGGTGGAGTAGCAGAAGTCGTCCTTACTCCCATTCATCCCACAATTCCCGCACCCACTCAACCTAGTCTACCCTCTAACACATCCACCTTTCTATCCAACCCATTTCTCCATCCATCTTTTCCATCCTTCCCCACACCTCCAAGACCCCGTTTCCCATTCCCACCTCCATTAACCTTCTCCCCAGTCTCACCTCCCCGACCCACCGTAACCCCTCTTTCCCCTTTCCACCAAGCCGTCCAAGACAACCCCTCTGTAAATTACTCCTCAACCTTTGTAAATCCTATATTTACACCCACACACTTACCCACGATCACACCACTATTCACAGTCACCGCACTCGACACCACATCGAGCGATATGGATATATCACCCCCCACTGCACCTCCACTCGCTTCATTTGTGGCACCAATATTTAAGCACACCACAATTTTCCACAATCACCATAGCATCCACTTTCCCACCCCCATTCCCCGTTCCCTTTGCATCTACACCCACTGCATCTTCACTTAGCACACCATTAATATTATCACCCACCATAGACACAGCATTTCGACAGATGTTCACGTGTATGACGCAAGTAAGAGATGAGTTCACATCTCTTGGAAATAATTATCAGCAGCTGCAGAGGACCACCAACGACTTAGAGTCGCAGCTTAATTCATTGTCAATTGAGAATGCCTCATTGAATACTCGATACCAAGAATTATGCGAGGCATACCACAAACTGGAAGTAGAAAGTGAAGAGAAAGCCAAAGAGGCCACTGCTGATCTTGAAAATTTGTTAAGGGCCCAGACAGTTTGCAATGCGACGCTGACTCGGAACATGGGCTCACTCAAAAGACATCTAGCGGCAGCAAAGGAAGAGAACCAGCGGCTACAAGAGCAGAACAGAGAAAATTTAGAAGCTGCTCTCGATCATCCAGACCAACCTAAGTCCTAACTGGTTCAAAGCAGTGCCCTCCGAATTCAGAAGCTAAAAGAAGATCATAAGCTACTCCAGCTCAGAGCACCTGCAACACAAGGACTACCAGCTCCTACGGACCCATCTCCTGACATCCTAGAGGAACTCAACGCACTACGGGCCCAGGTATCTACTCTTGAATCAAGGATAGCAGTATATGAAGCACCACCATGACCAGACTCCCCACCGGAACTACCAGCAAGGGAGGAAACAGTTACAATTCCGGTGGAGGAAACTTTTGAAGAAGCATACGAACCACAACCCATCCCAGGTGGACGAGTCACGGCTGAAGGCCAGACGACTTACGAACTTCCTACTCCCGCATGGATGAAGACAATTGAAGAGCTTACACCAAAAACAGAGTCTGCTAATCTTGTGCAGGAAGAAGAATGGGTGTTTACTACTGTTTGCAGTTTTGACCCATCTTCTCATGAGCAGTGCATGTCTACAGTGGACTCAGATGTTTGGTACTTTGACAGTGGGGCGACCAAACATATTACCTCGCAGCATAGTTTCTTCTCTTCACTCGAGCTTGCCCCTAGAGGGAATATTGTCACATGCGCCAAGAACTCCTCTTATCCTGTTATGGAGTTGGTAAGATCATTCTGACTACTGCTAATGGTAGTTCTTTCACCTTGTTAGATGCCTTATTTGTGCCAGGGATCAAGAAGAATCTGTTATCAGTTTCTACATTAGCCAAGATTGGCTTGGTTGTGAAATTCGTTGATGACAGGTGTACAGTTCATGATCTATCAAATGGCGATGTGATTATTGCTTCTGGCATTTTATGTCGTGGGATGTATAAGCTCATAGACTATGAAAGATCTGTGAATGATTCGGCATGTGCAGTTCATGATTCTCAGGCTATGTCAGATGCAAAGCTTTGGCATGCACGCTTTGGTCATCTGAATTTTGCTAGTTTGCTACGCCTGTAGAAATTTGATATGGTGTCTTCTTTGCCCAAGCTTGAGGCACCTAGAAAACATGTATGTGAAGGCTGTATTTTGGGCAAAATGCAGTGTTCCTCCTTTCCAAAAGACGGTTCAGTTCGGGCTATGCAGAAATTGCAGCTTGTACATAGTGATGTCTGTGGTCCTATGCAGACACCCTCTTTTGGGAATTACCTTTACTTCGTGACTTTCATTGATGATTTTTCCAGGCATGCATGGGTATATCCACTCAAAGCAAAGTCCGAAGTGTTCTTGTGCTTTAAACAATTTTTGGTTTTGGCTAAAAATCTGTCAGCATGTAAAATGGGCACCCTCCATTCTGATCGAGGGGGGGAATATATGTCTTCTGATTTTAATGCATTTCTGGCTGAACGTGGGATAAAACACCAGTGTACAGTGCCGTATACACCTCAACATAATGGAGTTGCTGAACGAAAGAACAGGTCACTCATGGAGATGGCAAGGTGCATGGTCAAGAGTCAGGCTTTACCACATAGTTTCTGGCTTGAGGGTGTCATGTGTGCAGCATATGTACTGAACATGTGTCCCACTAAAGCACTGCAGTCTATCACTCCATATGAGGATTGGCATGACCGCAAGCCATCTGTTTCTCATCTGTGTGTTTTTGGTTGTTTGGCATATGCATTAGTGCCTGAACAACATCGCAGAAAATTGGATGATAAGGCAGTAAAATGTATTTTTGTTGGGTACAGTTCTGAAAGTAAAGGCTATCGTCTGTATCATCCACAGACTAAAGACATTCTGGTTAGCCATGATGTTGTCTTTCTGGAAGATGCTATTCAGCCATTGCTTTCATGTACTAAGGAGACATCTGTGAGCTCCAAAGACATGTATGATACGTTGATGCCTCTTTTTACAGGTGGACAGTCTAGTCCTGGTCCTAATGGAGGCAACTTCTCAGCCTTTGCAGGTTTCATATGATGATGCAGATCATTCTAATTCTTATGCAGATTTACATGATGCACTTGTTGATGAGAGAGCTGATATTGAGCAGGCAAAAACTATGCCAAAATGGCTGGTGCAGACTTTGCGTGACAACAAATTAGATGCACCTTTGTCATATCGTACTCGTTCAGGCTCTCATAGTGCCTCCTTTGCATCAGATTGCTATGCTATGGCTGCGTGTAGTCTCTGTGATGAGAATGAGCCTGTGTCTTTTGATGAAGCACAGAATTCAGAAAATTGGATGGCTGCCATGCAATCTGAATATGATGCTATAATGAAGAATGGTACATGGTCTCTATGTGACTTGCCTCCTGGCAAGAAGGCCATTGGCACTAAGTGGCTATACAAGCTGAAGCGTAAACTTGATGGTACAGTTGACAGGTATAAGGCGAGGCTTGTTGCAAAGGGTTATGCGTAGGAAAGAGGCATTGATTTTGATGAGAACTTTGCACCTACATGCCGTATGACTACTGTTCGGAGCATTTGTGCACTTGCAGCCCATCATGGTTGGAATGTACATCAGTTGGACATTAAAACAACATTTCTGAATGGTGACTTGCATGAAGAAGTGTATGTTTATCAGCCCCGAGGCTTTGTGCAGAAAGGGCATGAAAACTAGGTGTGCAGGTTAAAGAAGGCATTATATGGTTTAAAGCAAGCACCACGTGCTTGGTATGAGAAGATACATGCCTATCTGGTTGCACATGGTCTTGTGAACAGTCCAACTGAAAGCACCTTATATGTTAAGTGTGCTAATGATGTGCTTCTGATCATTGTTGTCTATGTTGATGACATGCTGCTCACTGGTCCTATTGAGAAGCATATTGCTGATTTCAAGGCTGATTTGCATGCCTCATTTGAGATGTATGATTTGGGGCATTTGCATCACTATTTGGGCATTCAGTTTATGCAAGTTGATGGTGGAATGGCTTTGTGTCAAACGAAATATATTGACACATTATTGCAGCGTTTTGGCCTTGAAGACTGTAAGCCTATTGCCACTCCTATGGAGACAGGTTTACGATTGAGTCTTCATGATGCTGGAGATGCATTTGATGTTGTTCTCTATCAGTAGGCTGTTGGATGACCGCCGGGGCACTTTTTTCCCTCTTTAGGAGGTTTTTTTCCCCCGGCTTGTATATACACCTATTGCCCTAATGGGCTACTTATCTTTGTACATTCTCTAGTAATACATTCAGTATTGTGTGTTTGTGCTCCAAGCTTCTTCTTCTTCCTTGTGCTGTTCGCGTGCTCCTGCAGACGTCTAACTCCAACAAAGATGACATGATTGCATTGAGGAAAGTCAATAAAGTAGCTATATGCAAGTAGATAAGATCCATTTGTTTAGCCAAGGCAAACTAACAATCTTGAGAAAAGATTTATTTGCATCTTGAAAAGAAAAAATGTTTGAGTTTATCTTTGCATGAATTGATAAATTGCACTTCTTAGCACATTTTTCTTTGGGAAGCTCTGCTCATAAACTGATTAGATTGCAAGCATAAGAAAGTATAACCAATCATGAACAAAAGATCAATGGATCTTGAAACAAGAAAACCCTAAGTGGAGTGTTCACCTTGATTTAAGGCAAAATACTAAAAAAATTCATAAAATCTAGTAAGAAATTCAAACAAATTTTGTTTCAAAAGTAGGACTGGAGTATTGTTGTTAAAAGTGGAGGAGAAAAAATGGAAAAGAATTCTGAAAATTGAGAGAAATTAAAAAATAGTTAGATTGAAAGTTGCTATTTCAATTTTTCAAAAAAATACTTTTTAAAATGAGTTTGATGGTGTATAATTGCAGGTGACAAGTGATTTGGAGTGGTAAAGAGCATTGAAGGGAACCAAGTGGAAAGGAAAGCCAAAAACTGCAAAAAACTAGAAGTTCAGAAAAACACGATTCTCTGCACAGGATCGCGATTTTCTATAAGGAAAAGAATTTGAATTATTTTTGTACATTTGGGTATTGAGGTAAGTGATTGTAAGAGATTTTCATAAAGTGGGTAAGTAAAGAAAATCAAATTGCAAAGTATAAGTAAGAATTGAACATCAAGTGATTCAATCAAGAATTGGGTACAGAATTGCGATTTTCACCAGTGGGATAAAGGGAGTAACTTGTGTTGAAAAGTTAGGAATTGTGAATCAAAACCATAAAACTGTTGAGGGATAAGAATTAAACAAGTGAAAAGTGAAAATTTTGAGAAATTTGCACAAAATCGCGATTGTCTAAAGGCTATAAAAGCATGTAATTTTTGAAAAATAGCTCATTTGAGTGGAGAGAGAGAGTGAGAGAGTTGGACAGAATCGTGACTTCTTGCAATCACAAAGCTTTTGGATACTTTTTGATCAAGCAAGCAAGGTAAGGAATTTCCAATAAATTTTTGCATTATATCAAGTTTCATATGATGATTAGAGCACAAAAACACAGAAAATAGTAAAAACCACAGAATCATGATTTTTAGATCTTTTGAGTTTTAGTGAGAAAAAATAATAATTTTGTTTAAACTCTTTTATTGCATGTTAAAATTTTAATAAGGCGATTCTATTGGAGAAAAAAAATATTAAAAATCAAGAACCTCAAAAATTTTAAAAATATGTACAGAATCGCGATTCTGTAGTCAAACACAAAATCGTGATTCCCTGAATTAAACACAAAAACACGATTCCCAGAACGCGATCTTCATAAGAAAATCATGTTTTTAACAATTGTGAGCAATCACGATTGTCTGAGAACAAAATCGTGAAAAACACGATTCCTTCCACAGAATCGTGAAAATCACGATTCTCTCCACAGAATCGTGAAAATCACGATTCTCTCCACAGAATCATGAAAAACACGATTCTCTCCATAGAATTGTGAAAATCACGATTCTCTCCACAGAATCGTGAAAAACACGATTCTTTCCACAGAATCGTGAAAAACACGATTCTCTCCACAGAATCGTGAAAAACGCGATTCTCTCCACAGAATCGTGAAAAACACGATTCTCTCCACAGAATCGTGAAAAAACACAATTCTCTCCATAGAATCGTGAAAAATCACGATTCTCTCCACAGAATCTTGAAAATCACGATTCTCTCCACAAAATCGTGAAAAACACGATTCTTTCCACTTAATCGTGAAAAACACGATTCTCTCCACAGAATCGTGAAAAACACGATTCTCTCCACAGAATCGTGAAAAACACGATTCTTTCCACAGAATCGTGAAAAACACGATTCTTTCCACAGAATCGTGAAAAACACGATTCTTTCCACAGAATCGTGAAAATCACTATTCTCTCCACAAAATCGTGAAAATCACGATTCTGTTCACAGAATCGTGGAAAACACGATTCTAATCATAGGATAGTGAGTAAGTTGGATGATTTTGAGATCTAGTAATAAATTGATCACACCTTCTAAACAAGATCTAAAAAGAAAGGAGATAGAGTCAGTAATAGGAGAAAATACAAGAAAAAGATTTAGGGCAAGGAAATAACATGGAAAATTTAAATGAAACCAATGAACCTTCTGAAACTAGTGATCATAGAAATATTCTCAAATATATGTATCCAAATAGGTTTGGAACCTATGTGTATCAAGATGGGATGCATAAGTTTGTCATTAGGTTGAGAAACTTAGAAGTTCCCCTAAATATAACACCAGTAGCACAATTTAACGATGGTAGATATGAGAATAGACAGGGGTGTGTATACATCTTCTCCCAGGACCCAGAAAACTCTAATGATTTAGGGCAGTGTGCAGACAAGAGACCTTGGGAACAAAACCTAGGGCAACTAGACTTGCCAAGACAAAATGAAACTCACAACAATATTGAACAACAACAAGGTAGGAGAATACATACTTCCACAAATCCTTTTGAAAGGAATGTGGAAGGACTTAATGACTTTCCAGTTAGAAGGAGACATCAATGGCAAAATCAGGGAAGAATGCTCAGGCCTTACCAAGTACCTAAATGCATGAAGAACCAATATGAAGGATATTCTGATCCTCATGCTCTTGCTGTAGAATTCAGACAATTAATTAGGGCAAAAAAAGTAGAAGATTACAAAGTGCGATTTGAAGCATTTGGTCTAACCCTAATTGGACCTGCATTATCTTGGTTCATTCCCTTGAGAAAGGAGATGTATCCAGATATTGAATCCTTCCTTGAAGCTTTCATAGGGGAATTCTCAAAAACTGAAATAAAACATAGTACAGCTACCTTGATACATAGCTTTAAACAGCAAAAAGATGAAAATGTCAGAGAAGCAGCAAGGAGATTCAAGCAATATATTGATAGATGCCCCAGAGAGGAGGTACCATCCATGGCAAGACAAGTATCTCTATTCATAGAAGGACTAAGAAGTGCCCAATTAAGAACCCTGGTGTATTATAGGAGATGCCCTGACCTAGGAGAATGTGTTAAAGAGGCAATAGATTTGGAGGATAACAGAGGACAAGATCTGTTAGCATTTGATCAACCTAGAACAAATGAAGATAAAATCCCACCAGCAGAAGAATTGGCACAAGCCATTGCTAAAGCCCTAGAAGTCAGTACCAAAACAAATTTGATAAACACCAGGATAGCAACAAATAAAAAATGCTATAATTGTGGAGAAAATCATTTGGTACAACAATGTCCATACCAAAAACCACAACATTTGCAAGATAGAAAAACACTCAAATATTGTACACTAGAAAGAAATGGACAAACCATACCAGAGAAGAATGCTTCTACAATAAACAACCCATTAAGGAAAGAGAATATGCGAATCAACATAATTCACAAAGAGACTTTGGATTTATTGAGCAACCAAGACCTGTACTTGGGCAACAACCACCATTACCAACAAATGTGGTACCAGTCAAATACACACCAATAGAAGAAGAAAGCTCAAGACTAAGATCATCGTACAGAGAAGATTATCATTGGAATGAAGATCAGGAAGAGTGGGAAGGATATGAGCTGAGAGAACCAAAACTGCAAGCCCTAGATTTGGGAAATGGGAGAATTGAAATGGATACAGCCACATTCATGTACATAACCAATAATTACATGTCCAATCAGAGACCTCAGTACAAAGGGAGTCAAAAGATAACTTGTTATAAATGTGGGGGAGAACATTTCATTAGAGACTGCCCACAACCTCCTACACTAAGAATAGAAGGAGCTTATTGCAAGGACTGTGGCAGGGAACATCTAATAAAGGATTGTCCAAGAAACCCTCAAAAACAACAAAACACATCTAATAACATACCATTAAAAACAGTCAACATAATGGAGCAAGAAGAATTGAGTGACCATGATCAAGTAAATGTAAATGCTATAACAAGAGCACAAGCTAAACAATAGGAAACAACTAAGGAACAAAAGAAGAATTCATTTCCAAAGGAAAAGAAAAACAGACAAAAAGGGAGATGGGAGAGAAAAATGAGAATGGGAAAAAATTTGGAAGAAGAGATTATAGAACAGTCAAACAATAGTTAACCTCAGAATAAACCCACTCAGTAAGAGGCAAAAAATTCACAAAGTTTGGATACTTTGATAAGAGCATACAAGGGAAGAATTCAAGAAGGACCAAATCCTACAGACCATGTAATGGCTTACCCTATGCCTGATTTAGAGCATGAAAGAATGCAAAGATGCAAACAAATCATACAAGAAACACAACTTAAAATGAGGGAACCTGACAATTGTCCAACAACAGTTGGGGAACCAAATGCAACAGAAACAAGGAAAACTATTGATCTGGAAGATAATGCACAAATAACCTTCCAAATCACTATAGACAAGCAATGTACAATTTTATACCACACCACAATGGAAGAATTGGTAAAACAAAATCCTCATTTGCAACACAATATGAAAAAGTGGGAAGCAATACCAGAGAATTTTGATAAAAATTCAAAACAACAAGAATTGGAGGAGTTGTTGTACATTCTTATTGATAAAATAGGAGGATATTGTGAAGGAGAAGAAGGGAAATCAACTCTAAGAATACAATTTGGTAAAAATCATGCTAAAGTTATATTGGATAGTGGATAATGTGTGGCTATCATGACTAAACAAACTTGGGAAAGATGGGGAAAAAATGAATTAGTACCCACTAAAATGAGATTACAACTTGCAGATGGACACATAGAAAAACCCCTAGGAATATGGGAAAAGGTGATTTTGGAAATATGTGGAATAGAAATAGAGCATACTTTTGCCATTGTTGAATTTTCACAATCCACTTTATATGAAATCATCCTAGGAAGACCATTTATGAGACAAATGCAAATTGTGCAAGATTGGGGTAATGATTGCCTATATCTTCAAAGTAAAGGAACGATAACCAGAGTGAATTTAAGAAATGGTCAACATTGTGACATGTCCCCTCAAGAATGGTTCAAAATACATCAAAATCAGGAATTAAGTGAAGAATCAGAGGTTTAAGACAAGAATGAAACAGAATCATCAATATGGAAATGTAATGTGATAAGGAAGGTCACAGATAGAAAAAGAAGGTTAAGAAAAGAAGATTGTGTAGAAGAAAGGAAATCACAAGATGAGAGCTATATACCACAAAAATTCAAAGATGAAGAATTTGAACCTTATGGTTGGAATCAAATTTTGACCACCATGGATCTAGCTAATGATGAGTATGTGGGATTGAAATTCCAAAATGAAGAAGGATATGATATTTTTCACATAGGAACACAAATGATAAAAGTATCAAAATCAGAAGAGGACCAGGAGGAAGGAATAATATTGAGAAATGGTAAAACACAATATTTGGAAGAAGTAGTTGCTACAGATGTAATAAAAGACAAAATTTCACGCAAATATAGAAAAAACAAACACAAGGAAATAGAAAAAAATCAAGAAATAGAAAAAAAATGAGAAAATAACAAGCAAAGATCAAGAGTTTGATGTACCTTCAAATTTTAAGACTTATGAAGTTGAAGATAGACTACTTCTCAAAGTGAAACCAAAGAGAGAAAAGAAAAAAGGAAAGGCATATGACAATGAAGAAAAAACTAAGAAGGTAATGATCACCTAGGAAGAAGGGGAAGAAAGACATATTGTAATAGCTGATGACATGACAAATCAAGAGGAGGAAGCATTAAGGAATTTGGCCAAAAACTATAGAGACGTGTTTGCTTACAGTTACAAGGATTTGAAAGGAATTGATCCTAAAATCTGTGAACATAAGATTCCTATTACACCTGATGCCAAACCTAGCACACAAAGACACTACACATTCAATAACAAATACTCTACTAAAATAAAGGAAGAAATTGACAAGTTGTTGGCTGCCAATTTCATCTATGAGATTGAGTATACAGAATGGATATCTCCTATAGTTGTATTACCAAAAGAAAAAGGGAAAATCAGGGTATGCATTAACTTGATATAGGATAATGCTGCAACTATAAGGGATAGCTATCCATTACCCATAACAGACCATCTTTTGGAAAGAGTTGTAGGAAAGGAGGTCTATAGTTTTTTGGATGGTTTTTCAGGATACAATCAGGTACCCATAGCTTTGGAAGACCAACATAAAACTGCCTTTTCCACAGAATGGGGAATCTATGCCTTTAGGGTTATGCCCTTTGGGTTAACTAATGCCCTAGCAACTTTTCAAAGATTGATGTGTCATATCTTCAAAGAATTCCTGAGGAATATAATGGAAATTTATGTGGATGATCTTTGTACTTTCTCATTAAAAAGACAAGATCATTTGAAAGATTTAGAAAATATATTCAGGAAATGTAGAACGAACAGAGTATGTTTAAATCCAGAGAAGTGTGTGTTCTTTGTAAGACAAGGGAGAATGTTAGGTCACATAGTCTCCAAAAATGGAATTTCAACTGATGAAAGAAAAATTAAGGCCATAGTGGAACTTCCAAGACCAACAAATGTAAAGGAACTTCAAACCTTCATGGGACATTGTGGGTATTATAGAAAGTTTGTACACAAGTTTGCAGACATGCAAAACCTTTGTATCCTTTGATCACAAAATTTGAGTGGACCAGAGAATGTGACCAACTTTTGAGACTCTAAAAACTTGTTTGATAACAACACCAATTCTAAAAACCCCACAATGGAATAAAATTTTTCATGTTCATGTGGATGCTTCAAATTATGCACAACCAATACAAGGGAGCAAACTAGACTTTCCAATTGCTTATGCTAGTAGGCAATTGAATTCAGTAGAGAAAAATTACACAACCATTGAGAGGGAAGGATTGGGAATGATATTTGCTGTGAAAAAATACAGACATTATCTTTTGCCAAGAAGTTTAAATTCTTTGTGGATCACCAAGCTTTACTCTACTTAGTAAACAAACCTTATCACACTAGTAGGATAGTCAGATGGTTTCTTCTACTGATGGAGTTTGAGTTTGAGGTAGTGGTCAGACAAGGGAAAACTCATTTGAGAGCAGACCATTTGTCTAGGATCCAAGCTAAAGAATCAAGCTCACCTTTAGATGATGACTTGCTAGATACATATTTGTTCAAAGTAGAAAGTATTCCTGAATGGGCCATGACTTTAGTACCTTTGTTAACCATGGGACCCTGCAGAATAGTTGGAAACAACACACATTTGGTATTACAAAGCAAGAATTTTATGCTGCTAGCTGGGCATTTGTATCATCTCAATCATATGGGCATATTAGAATATTGTACTCCAGAAGATGAGCAGTAGGAATATTTAAGAAGAGCACATTGTTGGAATCCTTGTGTTCATTCTTCCATGATAGTCACCGTAAATAACCTCAATAGGATGGAGGTACACTGGCCTAATAAGATTCAAGATGTAAAAAAGTACATTTCCAATTGCTGGGAATGCCAATCCTTGCAAAATTCAGAAATTATAACATTATATTGGTTTCAGAAAAATCCAGATTGGAGTGCAAACATAATTGAGGAGTTGAAAAGAAACAAGAAAGGAAAGCCAGTAAGAGATAGTGCAGACTCAAAGAATCTTCAAATGATTTCTAAAGAGTATCAATTGATAGGACACCAATTGTACAAGAAAGGGATGGATGTGTTGGAGCAAGTCTATGACAAGCCTAGGTATTGGCTTGAGTCCCACAAAGTCATAAAAGAAGCTTCAAAATGAAGACAATGTAAAGTTCACTTGTGAACTACCTCTTGTAACTTTTGAAGAGTTTACTTAATGTAAAAGTGAAAGAATCTTAAGTGGTTGAGTCCACTTGATCAAAAAGGGAAAGAGGAGCCACGAATTCGTGATTTGTGGTAGGTAGAGAATCAAATCAATCATTGATTGATTGGAGAGTGATTGAAGGAAGTTAGCCTCCCAAACTCAACTATAAATAGATGGTAGTTTTAGTCGTGGTTAGAGAGACCTATGTGAAGACCTCCAAGAGCTGAGCTTTATGCCATATCAAGGTGTGATTACAAGGCACACATATGTGTCAGTAAGTCATTGTATTGTACAAGCAATATACTTTCATTTTCATGATTATTTGAGTTCATATGTCCATGTTCTTGTGAGGTGTACTCTCATTGCCATTACTCTCAGTTTTGTCAGTCAGTTTGCAGAGATGGTTTCTCTAAGCTTCGTGCATCATTTTCAGTGATTTAACTTGCTAAAGTTAGCTCTATAAGTCTACTATATGCTCACAAATTTTCATGTCATTTGGTTGTTGAAATCTTCAGTTTTGTTTAGTTGAAGTCAACAGTATGTATTCATCTTCACTTCTCTGTCAGGTACCCGATTTTTTCACTCACCTTGTCAGAGCCATTTCTCAGTGGTTACTTATCCAAATTCAATGATTTAAAGCTTGCTAGATTCAACTTACTGTCTAGTATAATCATACAAATTTTCATAATAATTGATTCCTACATTTCGAGTTATGTTCATTTGTTTGCTCACTAGTCTCAAACTGTAGCAGCCCGTGAAAATCGGGATGATGTCATCACTTGTTAAAACCCATTCTCAGTGTGTGGTTTATTATTTTTTATGAAATTACTCTTGAAAGTTAGCTCTTTAAGTTAACTAGACTTCCCTAAGAGGAATTAACCTTATTGCTGCTGTGCTCAGAGAATTATGCAAAACAGTGGACAGGTGTATGAACCAAAATAGCAAGTTTTTCACCTCTAAGTTAACTCCAACTTATCTGTTTTGATCTATCTTTTTGAGAGTGATCTTCCAAGGTACATAGGGTGTCTAATACATCCATTTTCAAGCTAAAAGGGCCCACCATATACTCCTGGAGTTCATTTGGCTGGTGTAGATCAAGGATTTTGCAACACCTCTTCATCTTCAAGCACATACCTACCCATCTCTTCACAGTGGTATCAGAACAAGGTTGGACAACATGACAGATGGATTTCCTGCATCAATTGACAAATTGGATAGAGGTAACTACTCAGCATGGTCATTAAGAATCGAAGCTTATCTCCAAGTTAGAAGTTTATATGGTTATGTGGCTGGAGATGAAGTTATGCCAAGTTTCAGGAACAAAAGTCAACCAACACAAGAAGAGCAAGAAAGATTGAGCACATGGTGCTCCAAGGATGCACTTGCAGGGTCTTAACTCCTCAAATCTATCTCATATTTTTTGTTGCCTCACATTAGAAGTTGTAAGACATCTCAGGAAGTGTGGGATGCACTTGAAGCTTTCTTTTCTTCAAGTACCAAAGCTAGGAAGCATCAACTATGGCTGGATTTCACAACTCTCAAGAAGGCTCCCAAACAAAATGTGACTGATTTTGCCACAAAGCTCAAGGACATAGCAGATCAGTTGGGAAGCATTGGAGAGTAATAGATGAAGAGCAAATTGTAAGGCAGGTCATCAATGGCTTGAAGGCAGATGACAAGTGGGAAGCATTCACCATAGCTAAGGATTTGTATATGGACATGCATGTACCTGATTTCAAAACACTCATTGGACAACTACTTACTCAAGAGGAAAAGCTTATCAAAAATGGAGAAAGCTCTAACAGTAATCAATCTTCAACTTTATACACTGATAAAAGCAAGTCCAAAGATAACAAAGGAAAGACAAAGAAAGTGGATGATGAAGCAGGTACATATCAAGCTAACTATGCAGGTAGAGGAAGAAATGGTAGAGGTAGAGGAAGAGGAGGTAGACAAGGCAGGGGGAGATCCCAAGACTCCAACCCATGTTCTATTTGTGGATTAACTAATCATACAACTCAAAATTGCTTTAGGAATTCCAGGAATCAAAGAGGCAGAGGATACAATAGAGGAAGTTATGGCTACTCAAGAGGAAGGTTCAACAATTACCATGGCAATTACAACAACTAAAATCATTCAAACTATCAAGGAGGCTACAAAGGAAGGAGAGACTACAATAACTACACAGAAGACTCAAACAAAGAGGATTCATTATTGATCATGAACATGGCTATGCCACAAGGTAAATCTGATGAGCATGTTTTCTACATAGATTCAGGTTGTTCAAATCATGTGGCAGGAAATGTGGCACTCCTATCAGATTTAGAAGATCCAAGGAATAAGCATGAGGTACAAACAGGAGATGATACAAAACATCCTGTGGAGAAAATAGGCAATGTCAAAGCACCTGATGGAAACATCAACCTACTCAGTAAGGTACTCTATGTCCCTACCATTACAAAGAATTTGATAAGTGTTGGGCAGATAGTAGAGAAAGGGTTGCAAGTCAGGTTCACAAAGGCAGGAGCATTTGTTGAAGATCCAAGTCAAGGATTCAGAAAAATTGCAAAAGGTGAAAAGACAGGTAGATTGTTCACATTTGAATTAGACGACACTAGAAACATTGCTCTCTTTAATTATGGCAGTCAGACACTCACAGAATTGGAAGTATGGCACAAAAGGTTAGCACATATTGGTGAAAGGTCATTAAAGCAAATTTGCAGGGACCAAAGTGTACTTGGACTCCCTAATTTGTAAAAAAAACTTATGATTTATAAGTGTAGTTCATGTAAATTTGGAAAGTCTCATAGGTTACCATTCATGAAGAAAGGTTATATGCATGGAGATCTCTTGGAGTTGGTTCATACAGATGTATGGGGACCTAGCAAGGAAGCTTCAATATCTGGATCAAGGTACTATGTCTCCTTTATTGATGATTGCAACAGATGGACTATCCTATTCTTTATGAAACACAAAGATGAAGTTTTTTCATGTTTCAAAAGATATTTGGCTCTTGTGGAGAATCAAACAGGTAAATCACTAAAAAGGTTAAGGTCAGATGGAGGGGGAGAATACTTCTCCCATGAGTTTGATTCTTTTCTTCAAGAAAGAGGAATCAAAAGAGAGGTAACTACAAGGTACACTCTTGAGCAAAATGGAGTGGCAGAAAGGAGGAATAGGACAATTGTTGAAGCTGCAAGGTCTATGTTAAATGAAAAGCATTTACCTAATTATATATGGGCTAAGGCTGTATCTACAGCCACTTACTTGATTAACAGGTTGCCTTCAAAATCCCTTGATGGGATGACTCCATATGAGGCTCAGTAAAATTTTTGGATGTATTGCTTTTGCTCATGTTCCTTCACAGGATAGAGGCAAGATGGATCCAAAGGCAGAAAGGTGTGTATTTATTGGATATGACAAAAATCAAAAGGACTATAGGTTATACAACCCTACCAACAAAGGATTCTTGGTAAGCAGAGATGTAGTTTTTGATGAGAACAATTCATGGTATGAAGATTCATGCAGGAAGGTCAATTTACCATACAATCTTGAAGAAGATTTTCCAAAGCTTGGTAGAGAACAACCAAAGATTGAAGAACAAGACACCTCAGAGGATGATGAAGAATCTCAGATGGAAAAGATCAAAGCATGGAAGTCTAAAGGTAAAGCAAAATTGTAGGAACTTGGACATGAGGCAGAATCATCACATCATGGCCTAAGAAGATCTATGAGGGAAAAGAAAAAACCAGAAAGGTATGGGTTTGACACCTCATTAGTAACTAAACATTCTATCTACATAGCACATGACATAAACGAAGAGGAGCCATCATCCTTTGAAGAGGCCAAAGCAAAATCAGAATGGAAGCATGCAATGAAGGAAGAGATTGAAGCACTTAAGGAAAACAACACTTGGAATTGGTGCCCAAGACTTCATCCATGAAGGTAATAGGCTCAAGAAGAATTCTGATGGTTCCATTAACAGGTATAAGGAAAGGCTTGTAGCAAAGATGCCTACTATTAGGGTTTTGCTTAGTATTGCCTCTTCCAAGAATTGGAAGATACTTCAACCAGATGTAAAGAATGCATTCTTGAATGGTTGGATAACAGAAGAGCTATATATGGCACAAAAACCTGGTTTTGAGAATCAAGTTTATCCTGATTATGTGTGTAAACTTAACAAAGCATTGTATGGTCTCAAGCAAGCTCCAAGAGCTTGGAATTTCAGGCTTGTTTCATTCTTGCAGGACAAAGTCTTTCAACCAAGCAAGGCAGATCCTTCACTCTTTATCAAAAAGAGTAATTATGAGGTCATCTACCTATGTGTATATGTAGATGATATTATATTGACAGGAAATGATGTAGATGGTATGAAGAAGATCAAAGATCAGATGAGAGAAGAGTTCAAGATAAGTGATTTGGGTTCACTTACCTACTTCCTAGGCTTGGAAGTTGTCTACAAAGATCATGGTTTGTTTCTCACTCAAAGAAAGTACATTAAGGACATGTTGGAAAAATTCAAGATGCAAGATTGTAAGATTGCAGGTACTCCAATGGAGGTCAATCACAAATTGAGCTCACATGAAGGTGAACTCATAGAGGACATCACATCATATCAAAGTCTGGTGGGTAGTCTCAACTATGCCACATTGACAAGAGTAGATATATGTTACAGTGTGAGAGTGCTAAGTCAGTTTATGCACACACCAAGGAAACCACATATGGATGCTGCCAAAAGGATTCTCAAGTACCTCAAAGGAACCATAAATGAAGGAATTTATTATCCTTATGTACCTGATTTAGGTTTGAAGCTATTTTCTGATGCAGACATCCAAGAAGCAACCCACAGTTGCTCTCTCTTCTACTGAAGCTGAATATAGAGGTCTTGCCATAGCTACTCAAGAAGCTATGTGGATGAAGACATTATTCAAAGAACTTGGATTGGAGTTTGGAACTCCAACTATTTTTGGTGACAATATGAGTTCTATTCACTTAGCTGCTAATCCTATTTTTCATGCAAGGAATAAACATATTGAAGTTCATTATCACTATGTACGAGAGAAGGTTCTAAGCAAAGAGATTCAAATCTCATATGTGTCCACTCATCAACAATGTGCAGATATTCTAACCAAAGCATTGGATGGTACAAAGCTTTGCAAATTCAAGGCTATGATTGGTTTGCAGGTAATCTTGGAAGAATGAAGACCTCAAGCATACTTGGCTTGAGGGGGAGCTGTTGGAGCAAGTCTATGACAAGCTTAAGTATTGGCTTGAGTCCCAAAAAGTCATAAAAGAAGCTTCAAAATGAAGACAATGTAAAGTTCACTTGTGAACTACCTCTTGTAACTTTTGAAGAGTTTACTTAATGTAAAAGTGAAAGAATCTTAAGTGGTTGAGTCCACTTGATCAAAAAGGGAAAGAGGAGCCACGAATTCGTGATTTGTGGTAGGTAGAGAATCAAATCAATCATTGATTGATTGGAGAGTGATTGAGGGAAGTTAGCCTCCCAAACTCAACTATAAATAGATGGTAGTTTTAGTCGTGGTTAGAGAGACCTATGTGAAGACCTCCAAGAGCTGAGCTTTACGCCATATCAAGGTGTGATTACAAGGCACACATATTTATCAGTAAGTCATTGTATTGTACAAGCAATATACTTTCATTTTCATGATTATTTGAGTTCATATGTCCATGTTCTTGTGAAGTGTACTCTCACTGCCATTACTCTCAGTTTTGTCAGTCGGATTGCAGAGATGGTTTCTCTGAGCTTGGTGCATCATTTTCAGTGATTTAACTTGGTAAAGTTAGCTCTATAAGTCTACTACATGCTCACAAATTGTCATGTCATTTGGTTGTTGCAATCTTCAGTTATGTTCAGTTGAAGTCAACTGTATCTGTTCATCTTCACTTCTCTGTCAGGTACCCGATTTTTTCACTCACCTTGTCAGAGCCATTTCTCCGTGGTTACTTATCCAAATTCAATGATTTAAAGCTTGTTGGATGCAACTTACGGTCTAGTAAAATTATACAAATTTGCATAATAATTGAATTCCTACATTTTGTTTTATGTGCATTTGTTTGCTCACTGGTCTCAAACTGTAGCAGCCCGTGAAAATCGGAATGATGTCATCACTTGTTAAAACTCATTCTCAGTGTGTGGTTTATTATTTTTGATGAGATTACTCTTGAAAGTTAGCTCTTTAAGTTAAATAGACTTCCTAAGAGGAATTAACCTAATTGCTGCTGTGCTCAGAGAATTATGCAAAACAGTGGACAAGTGTATGAACCAAAATAGCAAGTTTTTCACCTCTGAGCTAACTGCAACTTATCTGTTTTGATCTATCTTTTTGAGAGTGATCTTCCAAGGTAAATAGGGTGTCTAAGACATCCATATGCAAGCTAAAAGGGCCCACCATATACTCCTGGAGTTCATTTGGCTGGTTTTGATCAAGAATTTTGCAACACCTCTTCATCTTCAAGCACATACCTATCCATCTCTTCACAGGATGGATATTTAAGAATTTGTGTTCCTGAAGATAAATATGTGGAAATGTTAGAAATGGCACATTCTAGAGTGGCAGGAGGACATTTTTCAAGTGATAGGACTGTTAAACTCATATTATATTCTGGATTTTGGTGGCCAACTCTATTTCCTGATGCAAGAACATATGTAAAAAGATGTGACATTTGTCAAAAAGTGAGTCAACCAAATAAAAGAGATAATATGCCATTAGTACCATTGATTTCAGCAAGAGCATTTAGTAAATGGGGTTTGGATTTCATTGGACCTATACATCCTCCAGCAAAACAATCCCATGCTGAATATATAGTAGTAGCCACAGATTACCTGACTAAATGGGTAGAGGCCAAGGCCACAAAAAGGAATGATGCTGAGACCACTGCAAGATTTCTCTATGAAAATATCATCACCAGATTTAGATTACCAATTGAATTGGTAAGTGATAGGGGAACTCATTTTTTGAACCAAATCATAGAAAACATAACTGAATATTTCATGATCAATCATAGAAAGTCAGCCCCATATCACCCGCAAGCCAATGGATTAACAGAAAGTACTAATAAAGTAATTTGCGTTGTATTGTCAAAATTGGTAAACACAAATAGGAATGATTGGGATTTTCAATTTAAATATGTCTTATGGGCCTACAGAGTCGCATACAAAACTGCACTTGGAACCACACCATTTAACTTGGTTTATGGACAAAATGCAGTTCTACCTTTAGAGTTCCTTATTCCAACACTAAAGGTGGGTAGTCAATACTTATGGACTGGACATGAATTCTCTGAGAGAATGGTGGAATTGGAAAAACTAGGAACTTCTAGACTTCAAGCAATCATGAGCATATATGCAGATAAGAGAAGGCAGAAAGCTTATCATGATGTGCATATTAAAGAAAAAGACTTGCAAGAAGGAGATCTAGTTCTGGGTAACACAGTAAAGGAACATCAAAAGAAATTTCAGAAGAAAGGACATGGGCCATATATCATCAATCAGATCAGTAATAGTGGAGCTATTCAATTAGCTAATATAGATGGAGAAATCATGCCAAGTTTTATAAGTGGATGTAGGGTGAAAAGGTATGATCTTCCATTAACTGTTTCTGAATGGAGAAGAATACATCAAGCTCAAAACAGGAAAAAAGAAGAGGAAAAAAATTAGGAATGAGGCTCAACAGGAGGCAAAGGAAAGGATAAGAAAATTAAAGGAGCTTAGAGAAGTCCTTTTATGTGAAACACCTTTAAGAGTAAGAGAGCATTTGCCTATTATAACAATGGATTTTCAGGATGAAAAAATCAAGGTTTTGATAGATTCAGGTGCACAAGTAAATTTGATCAGTTCAGCTTTGTTGGAAAAATTTAACCTAAAAAGGACTGAAAGTAAAACACTTATCAAAACCTTAGAAGGTCAGATAATACAAAGCATGTCCTCACTATCTATTAAAGTTAAGTTCAATGGAGAATATATGAAAATAGATTGTGAAGAATGGCCAGATCATATGATGACTGAGAAATTGATGCTGGGAAAACCATGGCTCAGGCAAGGTAAAGTAATTTTGGATTTTGAAAATATGAAGTTTAAATTGACATTAAATAACAAAAGATTTTTAATGTTTTTGTTGAGTGATGAAGAACAGGAAAAGCAACAGGATATCTATGACTCAGAATTGGAGGGATTTACTTTTTCAATAGAAGAAACAAAGAAATCACAAACACCACCTTTTCATGACCAAATTTACTTCAATCAAAAACAGGAAAAATTTTGAAGAAACAAAAGATGTTGAAAAAACAGAAGAAGGATGCCAAGTATGGAATGGTCAGAAGAATCAAGGCATCAAGACAGAAAGAATGTGGAAACAAAGTACATACAGGCACTGCTCATCAAAACAAATTCCCAGAACTAAATGGATATGGAAGCCAAAAACTTCCAAACACAGCATATCAAAAGAAGATGTTTTTATTCCTAGAACAAAGTCAACATGAATTAAGTATTATTGGGTAAAAAAGTGAGATCTGATTCAATGGAAAGGAAACAAGCAGGAAGATACTAAAATAGCTCAAAAAAGTATACAAAGTTACGGATGGAGGGAAAGACTTATCTGATACACACATAGGATTCTTGAAGAAATTCAGAATTTTAAAAGAAGGAAATCATGACAACTTGGAAATTATTTCCATTTGACTCTACCTTATTCTCTTTCTAAGAAAAGAAATAGGAGGGGAAGAGAGAGAAGTGGAGGAAATTATTATTTTTTTTTTTTAAAAAAGAAAAGAAAAAAGAGAAAAGAGAAGAGAAAAAGAAAAAAAAGTAAGAGAAAAATTAGATTTAAAAAAAAAAACAGAAAAAAAAGAGAAAGAAGGAAAAAATTATAGAAAAAATTATCAATTCTTTTGTAATCCTTTTGTTATATAAGTTATATTGCACAAGCAAGATATAGGGTATAATTTAGCAGGTTTCTATTTTTCATTCAATTTTTCTTTTTCAGTTGTTCTTTTTATTATTTAAAAAAATAAAAATATAAAAAAGAGCTGTTAAAAGGAAAGAGAGCACTAGACATCTTGCTACACATGTAATGATCACTTATATTGAGTTTTTACCTGTGACACAAATAAGAAAGTTAGAATTTCTCTAAGGTTTTATGTTCATTTCTTTTTCATTTTATCCCAAGAAACAAATGTGATTTTTATTTTATGATCTTGTGACTCATGTGGGTGGAGTTTTTTTTTCTGTGTGATGTTATATTTTCTCCAGAATGATGAATCCAAAGGAATTGCCAATCCATGAATTCAAAGCAGACTCAGTAACTTTGTCTAGAGGACATTGGTTCTTAGACAGTGAAGTTGTAGTAGAAGAAGTGGAGTTAGAGTCTAATGAAGAGTAGGAAATTTCAGAAATAGAGAAGGTAGCCAAGGAACTCAAGGAAACCCTTGGTATCATTGGTCAACATATTTTTACTGTAGGAGTTGGAGGTCATAAGTACACCATGCTGTGCTAGGAATTTTACAAATTTTCAAAAAATTGCAGTCAACTACAAAAGATGGAAAGCAGTAGGATTACACAGAATGTTGGATGAACCTTTGTTTTTCATAGACTTTGAAAGAGTATCACAAGTGATGAATAGTTTGCTAGAGGTGGGAAGGAGCAATGATGCATACTTCAGGTGTTCTGTCAAGGATAAAGAAAACAAGGAAGTGAATATTACTATAAAGGCAGAGCATATTAGGGAAGCTCTCCAGTTTTATACCATGGGAACTAAGCTGGACAACAGTTTTGTCAAGAAGAACAAAGCAACCTATGCAGGATATTCCAAATTCCCTGATGTTAAAGGCAAAGAGAATGAAGAGAATGCTATCAGAATGTTCCTTCAATATTTCTGTTTTCCAAAATTACCTAGATACACTGTGCCACACAAGTCAGTGACACTAATCATGTTCAATAATAAAGACAGGACCAAACCTTTTGGAGTAATGGAGGTAACTCCATATATACATGAACAGTTGAAGCAAGCAACTAAACATTGGGAGCAAAGGAAGTTCATGAATGGAGCTCAATTCTTAACAAGAATTATATATCATGTTCTAGGAATGGAGGATCAATTGAAATTGGCTCCAGAAGCTCAGTACTTCAGAAGTTTGATGAGAGGAATCAAAAGTCCTTCTAGGATTATGTCTGTAAGAGAAGAAGAAGCCCAACCAGGCATGAGAGGATCAGAAAGGAAAAGAAAGGGAGTCTCAAAAGAAGTCATTCCAGTAAAGAAAAGAAGATTGGATCCGAGAAAAGTGGAGTTGGAACAGGTGGAAGCAACTAAGGAAGAACATGAAGCTGCTCAGAAGGAAGTTCAGTCTTCAAATGACCCTCATCCACCTCAGACAAGCAAAGAGCAATTGTATAATTATTTGACTCAAGGAAACAATAAAAGGGCAGTATATGAAGCCCAATACCAAAAAATGTTGGAAGACTATTCATGTAAAGCAACTGATTGGATACAGGAAGAAGTAGAACATTATGAAGAACTACATGACCAGATGATGGCAGCAGAGACTGAGGAGATTTTTGTTAAAAAGGAAGTAGAATTGTTAGCCTATTTTAAGTAGTTACAAGGTCCTCCTGAAACTAGGACCATAGTGGTAGTAAAGAAGAAGGTTCAGAAGAAACCTGTGCAGAAAAGGAAGTTGACCAACAAAAATAAAGGAAAAGCAGTAGAACCTGTAAAAAGGAGGGAGACAGGAAAATTGTCAGTAAAGGAAAAGAAGGAGGAAGAATCCATTGTTATAGAAGAATCAAGAATGGACAAATCAGGAATAGCAGGTTCTTCACAATTCTCTTCAGATTCTGAGAGTGACATTGAAAAGTTTAAATCTATCAGTGCCTAGTACACCAAATGTGACGGTGCAAGCATCTGAAAAAAATAAAACACCAGATGATTTGGGTGAAAAGCCACAAGGAAAAAAGTCCAAGAAAAAGCAGCAAAACAGGTTAGTCCTGGAGAAGAGAAAAGGTTACTAAAAGGTAAAACAGTGTTGATGGAAGAAGAGATTGAAGTGAGAAAGGAGTTCAGTTGTGGAATAGTGGATTCAGAGTTTAAGACAATATGGACAAAACCTGTACATCAAACCTATTTCAAATTTAATGAAGGGAAGTTAGAAGCAGAAAAAGAAGCTTAGTTATGCAGCTCAGTACACAAGCAAGAAGACACATATCAAATCAAAGGAACTGAGAAGGTAGTAGAAAAAATGAATTCCAAAGAGGTGAAAGAAGGAAATACAGAAAAAGAGATAAACCAAAGCATAGAAGATATACTCTATGAACTACATCATAATGAGGAGTTCACAACTACAGAAGATCAGGAGAAAGAAGAAGATTTGGATTTTATGGATTTAGATGAGCAAGAAGAGGGACAAGAGGAGAAGATAGTCAATGATCAGATAAAGCTCTCTGTAGAGATTGATTCAACCCTAACTCAAGATAAGGAAGTACAGGAAAAGGAAGGACATATCCTTGAAGAGGAACAACAAGGAATGAAGAAACAGAAGGCAGAAGAATTAGAGATAATTAAAGAAACATCAGGACATGAGAAGAAGGAGGATCAGACATTAGAGTATGAGGAAGATGTTGTAGATAAAGAAGAAATGAAAGTAGAAAAGGGTTATGAAGAACAAAAGAGCCAGGCCATAGAATATGAGGAAGAAGATGAAGCAGAGAATGAATGCAAAGAAGAAAAGAGGATATAAGTAAGACAAATGGAATTAGAAGTTGGGTTGGAATGGATACCCAAGGATATAAGATTTGCCTGCAAAGTTATTATGAGCAATATAGAACAGTTCAGACCATCAAGTAGAAATATGATTATTTCAGGAATGGTGGCAGAATCAGGATTTGTAAAAGGCAATAGAATCATTAATGAGCAAAAGAAAGAAAAGGAACAATTAGTAGAACAATTGAGGATGGTACAAGAGAGAAATGAGGAATTGACCAACAGAATCATTTCATTGGAAGAGTTGGAGGTTCAACAAAAAAAACAAAATTCAATTTCTTGAAGAGAAGTGTGCAAAGCAGATAGAGCATAGCAGCAAAATGGAAATGGAGCTGAAGAAAATTGAAGGGAGATACAGAACACTTCAGAGTTCATATCAAATTATGGTCAAATCAAATGAGGAAATAAACAAGTTATTAATGGAAGAAGGCCAATTGAAAGAAGAGAGCAAGATTGTACAGGTAACACAAGATGAGAAGGAAGAATGGAATAAAGAAATCATAAGACTGCAAGCAGAGCTGAAGGAAGCTAAGGAGTTAGAAAAGCAAGCCAGTGTACATGATGCCACTTCAATGAGGGGATATAATAAGTTACATATGGATATAGAAAAAGAAAGAAGTGATTGGCAATTGAGTATAGAAGAAGAAAGAAATGAGTGGAAATCAGAAAAAGAATTGTGGACCTCTCAAAATGGAAGTTTAATGTTGATGATAGAAGAATTACAAAAAAATTTGGAAAATCCACCAAGCTAGGTTGAAGAACAGATAGAGACCACACAAGTAGAAGAGTATGAAGGGGGAGATGATAATAGGACTCAACATTTTGATGAACAAGAAATCAAAGCACCAGTGGAGGAGTACTCAGAGGAGTTTGTTCAGAGACTTCTAATAGACAGAGAATCTAGAATGGAATTTATTAGAAAAATGCATAATGAATATGAGGAACAAATTGTTAATTTTGCTTTGAACAAAGGGATAAGTCCTGATCAACACCATTGGGCAGCAGATGGCTTGGGTATACCCTTTTGCATGATTATTGAAAGCATTAAAAACTATCAGCTGGCAAGAGTGGGATTATCACCAAACAAGTATTTGGAATATGGAGAAGACAAGTATTTGGAATATGGAGAAGACATCAATGTGACGAAGGAATTATTTGAAAAAGCCAATCCTAAATGGAGAAACAGGTGGTTAGATGCTAATAAGGAATGCAGAAAGATTTGGAAAGAGGCACCAATTCAGTTAAAAATCAATCCAGCTTATTGTCCAGTAGCAAGGAGAAGGGATTGGATAGTCTTTTGGGAAAGAAGGGATGCAAGACAGATTCCATCAAAATGGTTGAATTTCCCAAAGATAGTAGGACCGAAGGTAGGAACATGGCCAACAAAGAAATATGTGGTTGACACAGTAGAGTCTGTCATATCCACATATAAAGATGTCAATGACCCAGCCTTGTATTCTATTGATCAGAGTAATGAGACTCATATTGGCATGTATAGAGACTTTTAGAGATACAGATGTCATAACTCTCAATTACATTGGTTTTAATTCACCATCTGATGCTTTATTATTTGATCTCAGTGAAACCCCAGACAGGATCTGTTTAATGGCTTATTATAGTAGAATAATATTTTTGGGTAGTCATTATCTTCAGATTTTTGAGGATGCATTTGACTATGGATTTTTTGAACGAGAATCAGAAATCTTTGAAAACTTATCAGTAGTAACAAATTCTCGACTCACTGCCTATGAAGCTGCATGCACGGAATACCTGAAGAAAGATGTAATAGATAAACCGGAGGCTGTTGTGCAATGGAGAAAAGCATTATTTGAAATGGTGAATAACTTCAACATTACAAAAGGAAAAAGTTATGACCTATTGTCACAGGTATACCAAAGAAAGAAGAAGTGAAGGAAGCACTCGTTATGTACCAGCAAGAATTTTTTGTCAGGAGTCAAAAGGTCTAGGAGGGGAAGAATGTTGCAAGAAGTATTTTTTGAAGAGAAATATTTGTAAAATGTCAAAAAATTGTAGAAATATTTATGCAAATGATGTAAGAATGGGGAAGAGTCTTCCTCATGTAAATTAGAATCATATGTATTTTTTCTAGAATTTTTGGAAACTCTTTGATAACATATTTTTAGATTAGAAGGGAAAAGGACCAAAATTCAAGTGTGAAAAGGGACACTTGAAAATGTATAAAAGATAATTTCCTCTATTTTGAGAGTTGGTTAATTGTATTTGATGTTATCCAAGTAATGAGAAGAGTTTCTTGCAGAAAATCGTGGTTCTTCCTTTTATGTGATTTTCTTTGATTTGTTGAGTCTATTCTATGTGTGATCCATGGAATTTGTGAGCTTTGGTTGTGTATTTCTGAGTAATGTGTATGAAGAGAGATGACTCATGATGTATTGAGTAAGAAATTGATGAAGAATAAAGCTGGAGATGGAAATCATCAGTTTTCACACAATTGTGATTGTCTCGTCTGAGGTTTAGAGGTATCATTTTTGAGATTTGACTTCATAATTGTGTTCTGCTGAGAAAATAACACACTTTAGGCACCAAGATCATTGAAAATGGTGTAGTGTAGCTCAAGATAATCAAAACCCTAGAAATTTCTCTTCATCTTCATTATTTCTCAGATATCCAACCATTTTCCTCTTATTCTTGGATTCCCTTAACTAGAAGGAGAAGTGGTCTTTGTATACTTCTCGGATTGACAAATGTAAAATATATTGTTGATTCTTAATGCTAAAATGATTGGCGAGGACAACTCCAAATGGTAACAACAAACATTTTTTGGCGCCGTTGCCGGGGAACAATGCAAAATCTTCATTGAAGTTGGACCTTGCTGGATCTTCCATTGTTGATGGTATTGAACACATTGAAAAGGTACTACTCTTTAATCAAGAAAAGGAAACATGAAAAGGTAGGTTTCTTTGTTTGTCTTTTGGGAAAAGAAAGCAAGAGTTAACCTTTTGAGATAAAGAAGTTGTGAAATTCTTGCAAATTGATAGCTGCTCATATCATTTTTTAGAATAAAATTGTAGGTGTGTGAAAAACTGAATCAAGATAGCTGAAGCTAAGGTAAAATGTGACTATCTTTGCATTTGTAGAGTGCTTTTTGTCCAAGTACCAAGCAAAATTGTTGATCTTGGGAAAGATGACATAATTGCATTGAGGAAAGTCAAGTAAAGTAGCTATATGCAGGTAGATAAGATCCATTTGTTTAGCCAAGGCAAAGCAACAATCTTAAGAAAAGATTTATTTGCATCTTGAAAAGAAAATGTTTGAGTTTATCTTTGCATGAATTGATAAATTGCACTTCTTATCACATTTTTCTTTGGGAAGCTCTGCTCATAAACTGAATAGATTGCAAGCATAAGAGAGTTTAACCAATCATGTACAAAAGATCAATGAATCTTGAAACAAGAAAACCCTAAGTGGAGTGTTCACCTTGATTTAGGGCAAAATACTAAAAAAATTCATAAAATCTAGTAAGAAATTCAAACAAATTTTGTTTCAAAAGTAGGACTGGAGTATTGTTGTTAAAAGTGGAGAAGAAAAAATGGAAAAGAATTTTGAAAATTGAGAGAAATTAAAAAATAGTTAGATTGGAAGTTGCTATTTCAATTTTTCAAAAAAATACTTTTTAAAATGAGTTTGATGGTGTATAATTGCAGGTGATAGTGATTTGGAGTGGTAAAGAGCATTGAAGGGAACCAAGTGGAAAGGAAAGCCAAAAACTGCAAAAAACTGGAAGTTCAGAAAAAACACGATTCTCTGCACAGGATCGCGATTTTCTGTAAGGAAAAGAATTTGAATTATTTTTTTACATTTGGGTATTGAGGTAAGTGATTGTAAGAGATTTTCATAAATTCGGTAAGTAAAGAAAATCAAATTGCAAAGTATAAGTAATAACTGAACATCAAGTGATTCAATCAAGAATTGGGTACAGAATTGTGATTTTCACCAGTGGGATAATGGGAGTAACTTGTGTTGAAAAGTTAGGAATTGTGAATCAAAACCAATGAAAATAAAATTGTTGAGGGATAAGAATTAAACAAGTGAAAAGTGAAAATTCTGAGAAATTTGTACAAAATCGCGATTGTCTAAAGGCTATAAAAGCATGTAATTTTTTAAAAATAGCTCATTTAAGTGGAGAGGGAGAGTGAGAGAGTTGGACAGAGTCGTGACTTCTTCCAATCATAAAGCTTTTGGATACTTTTTGATCAAACAAGCAAGGTAAGGAATTTCCAATAAATTTTTGCATTATATCAAGTTTCATATGATGAATAGAGCACAAAAACACAGAAAATAGTAAAAAACATGGAATCACGATTTTTAGATCTTTTGAGTTTTAGTGAGAAAAAATAATAATTTTGTTTAAACTCTTTTATTGCATGTTAAAATTTTAATAAGGTGATTCTATTGGAGAAACACAATATTAAAAATCAAGAACCTCAAAAAATTTAAAAATCTGTACAGAATCGCGATTCTTTAGTCAAACACAAAATCGCGATTCTCTGAATTAAACACAAAAACACGATTCCCAGAACGCGATTTTCATGAGAAAATCGTGTTTTTAACAATTGTGAGCAATCACGATTGTCTGGGAACAGAATCGTGAAAAACACGATTCACTCCACAGAATCATGAAAATCACGATTCTCTCTACAGAATCGTGAAAAACACGATTCTTTCCACAGAATCGTGAAAATCACGATTCTCTCCATAGAATCATGAAAAATCCAATTCTTTCCACAGAATCGTGAAAAACACGATTCTTTCCACAGAATCGTGAAAAACACGATTCTCTCCACAGAATCGTGAAAAAACACGATTCTCTCCACAAAATCGTGAAAATCACGATTCTCTCCACAGAACCGTAAAAATCACGATTCTCTCCACAGAATCGTGAAAAACACGATTCTTTCTACAAAATCGTGAAAAACACGATTCTTTCCACAAAATCATGAAAAAACACGATTCTTTCTACAGAATCGTGAAAAACACGATTCTCTCCACAGAATCGTGAAAAACACGATTCTCTCCACAAAATCATGAAAATCACGATTCTTTCCATAGAATCGTGAAAAACACGATTTGTTCCACAGAATCGTGAAAAACACGATTCTTTCCACAGAATCGTGAAACTCACTATTCTCTCCACAGAATCGTGAAAATCACAATTCTGTTCATAGAATCGTGGAAAGCACGATTCTCTTCATAGGATAGTGAGTAAGTTGGATGATTTTGAGGTCTAGTAATAAATTGATCACACCTTCTAATCAAGATCTAAAAAGAAAGGAGATAGAGTCAGTAATAGGAGAAAATACAAGAAAAAGATTTAGGGCAAGGAAATAACATGTAAAATTTAAATGAAACCAATGAACCTTCTGAAAGTAGTGATTATAGAAATATTATCAAATATATGTATACAAATAGGTTTGGAACCTATGTGTATCAGGATGGGATGCATAAGTTTCTCATTAGGTTGAGAAACTTAGAAGTTCCCCTAAATATAACACCAGTAGCACAATTTAACGATGGTAGATATGAGGATAGACAGGGGTGTGTATACATCTTCTCACGGGACCCAGAAAACTCTAATGATTTAGGGTAGTGTGCAGACAAGAGACCTTGGGAACAAAACCTAGGGCAACTAGACTTGCCAAGACAAAATGAAACTCACAACAATATTGAACAACAACAAGGTAGGAAAATACATACTTCCCCAAATCCTTTTGAAAGGAATGTTGAAGGACTTAATGACTTTCCAATTAGAAGGAGACATCAGTGGCAAAATCAGGGAAGAATGCTCAGGCCTTACTAAGTAGCTAAATGCATGAAGAACCAATATGAAGGATATTCTGATCCTCATGCTCATGCTGCAGAATTCAGACAATTAATTAGGGCAGAAGAAGTAGAAGATTACAAAGTGCAGTTTGAAGCATTTGGTCTAACCCTATCTAGACCTGCATTATCTTGGTTCATTCCCTTGAGAAAGGAGATGTATCTAGATATTGAATCCTTCCTTGAAGCTTTCATAGGGGAATTCTCAAAAACTGGAATAAAACATAGTATAGCTACATAGCTTTAAACAACAAAAAGATGAAAATGTCAAAGAAGCAGCAAGGAGATTCAAGCAATATATTGATAGATGCCCCAGAGAGGAGGTACCATCCATGGCAAGACAAGTATCTCTATTCATAGAAGGACTGAGAAGTGCCCAATTAAGAACCCTGGTGTATTATAGGAGATGCCCTAACCTAGGAGCATGTGTGAAAGAGGCAATAGATTTGGAGGATAACAGAGGACAAGATCTGTTAGCATTTGATCAGCCTAGAACAAATGGAGATAAAATCCCACCAACAGAAGAATTGGCATAAGCCATTGCTAAAGCCCTAGAAGTTAGTACCAAAACAAATTTGATAAACACCAGGATAGCAACAAATAAAAAATGCTATAATTGTGGAGAAAATCTTTTAGTACAACAATGTCCATATCAAAAACCACAACATTTGCAAGATAGAAAAACACTCAAATATTGTACACTAGAAAGAAATGGACAAACCATACCAAAGAAGAATGCTTCTACAATAAACAACCCATTAAGGAAAGAGAATATGCGAATCAACATAATTCACAAAGAGACTCTAGATTTATTGAGCAACCAAGACCTGTACTTGGGCAACAACCACCATTACCAACAAATGTGGTACCAGTCAAATACACACCAATAGAAGAAGAAAGCTCAAGACTAAGATCATCGTACAGAGAAGATTATCATTGGAATGAAGGATATCAGGAAGAGTGGGAAGGATATGAGCTGAGAGAACCAGAACTGCAAGCCCTAGATTTGGGAAATGGGAGAATTGAAATGGATACAGCCACATTCATGTACATAACCAATAATTACATGTCCAATCAGAGACCTTAGTACAAAGGGAGTCAAAAGATAACTTGTTATAGATGTGGGGGAGAACATTTCATTAGAGACTGCCCACAAACTCCTACACTAAGAATAGAAGGAGCTTATTGCAAGGATTGTGGCAGGGAACATCTAATAAAGGATTGTCCAAAAAACCCTCAAAAACAACAAAACACATCTAATAACATACCATTAAAAACAGTCAGCATAATGGAGCAAGAAAAATTGAGTGACCATGATCAACTAAATGTAAATGCTATAACAAGAGCACAAGCTAAACAATAGGAAACAACTAAGGAACAAAAGAAGAATTCATTTCCAAAGGAAAAGAAAAACAGACAAAAAGGGAGATGGGAGAGAAAAATGAGAATGGGAAAAAATTTGGAAGAAGAGATTGTAGAACAGTCAAACAATAGTCAACCTCAGAATAAACCCACTCAGCAAGAGGCAAAAAATTCACAAAGTTTGGAAACTTTGATAAGAGCATACAAGGGAAGAATTCAAGAGGGACCAAATCCTACAGACCATGTAATGGCTTACCCTATGCCAGATTTAGAGCATGAAAGAATGCAAAGATGCAAACAAATCATACAAGAAACACAAATTAAAATGAGGGAACCTGACAATTGTCCAACAACAGTTGGGGAACCAAATGCAACAGAAACAAGGAAAACTATTGATCTGGAAGATAATGCACAAATAACCTTCCAAATCACTATAGACAAGCAATGTACAATTTTATACCACACCACAATGGAAGAATTGGTAAAACAAAATCCTCATTTGCAACACAATATGAAAAAGTGGGAAGCAATACTAGAGAATTTTGATAAAAATCCACAACAACAAGAATTGGAGGAGTTGTTGTACATTCCTATTGATAAAATAGGAGGATATTGTGAAGGAGAAGAAGGGAACTCAACTCTGAGATTACAATTGGGTAAAAATCATGCTAAAGCTATATTGGATAGTGGATAAGGTGTGGCTATCATGACTATACAAACTTGGGAAAGATGGGGAAAAAATGAATTAGTACGCACTAAAATGAGATTACAACTTGCAGATGGACACATAGAAAAACCCTTAGGAATATGGGAAAAGGTGATTGTAGAAATATGTGGAATAGAAATAGAGCATATTTTTGCCATAGTTGAATTTCCACAATCCACTTCATATGAAATCATCCTAGGAAGACCATTTATGAGACAAATGCAAATTGTGCAAGATTGGGGTAATGATTGCCTATATCTTCAAAGTAAAGGAAGGATAACTAGAGTGAATATAAGAAATGGTCAATATTCTGACATGTCCCCTCAAGAGTGGTTCAAAATACATCAAAATCAGGAATTAAGTGAAGAATCAGAGGTTGAAGACAAGAATGAAACAGAATCATCAATATGGAAATGTAATGTGATAAGGAACCTCACAGATAGAAAAAGAAGGTTAAGAAAAGAAGATTGTGTAGAAGAAAGGAAATCACAAGATGAGAGTTATATACCACAAAAATTCAAAGCTGAAGAATTTGAACCTTATGGTTGGAATCAGATTTTGACCACCATGGATCTAGCTAATGATGAGTATGTGGGATTGAAATTCCAAAATGAAGAAGGATATGATATTTTTTACATAGGAACACAAATGATAAAAGTGTCAAAATCAGAAGAGGACCAGGAGGAAGGAATAATATTGAGAAATGGTAAAACACAATATTTGGAAGAAGTAGAAGCTACAGATGCAATAAAAGACAAAATTTCAGGTAAATATAGAAAAAACAAACACAAGGAAATAGAAAAAAATCAAGAAATAGAAAAAACTGAGAAAATAACAAGCAAAGATCAACAGTTTGATGTACCTTCAAATTTTAAGACTTATGAAGTAGAAGACAGACTACTTCTCAAAGTGAAACCAAAGAGAGAAAAGAAAAAAGGAGAGGCATATGACAATGAAGAACAAACTAAGAAGGTAATGATCACCTAGGAAGAAGGGGAAGAAAGACATATTGTAATAGCTGATGACATGACAAATCAAGAGGAGGAAGCATTAAGGAATTAGACCAAAAACTATAGAGATGTGTTTGCTTACAGTTACAAGGATTTGAAAGGAATTGACCCTAAAATCTGTGAACATAAGATTCCTATTACACCTGATGCCAAACCTAACACAAAGACACTACACATTCAATGACAAATACTCTGCTAAAATAAAGGAAGAAATTGACAAGCTGTTGGCTGCCAATTTCATCTATGAGATTGAGTATACAGAATGGATATCTCGTATAGTTGTAGTACCAAAAAAAATGGGAAAATCAGGGTATGCATTAACTTGAAAAAGGATAATGCTGCAACTATAAGGGATAGCTATCCATTACCCATAACAGACCATCTTTTTGAAAGAGTTGCAGGAAAGGAGGTCTATAGTTTCTTGGATGGTTTTTCAGGATACAATCAGGTACCCATAGCTTTGGAAGACCAACATAAAATTTCCTTTTCCACAGAATGGGGAATCTATTCCTTTAGGGTTATGCCCTTTGGGTTGACTAATGCCCCATCAACTTTTCAAAGATTGATGTGTCATATCTTCAAAGAATTCCTGAGGAATATAATGGAAATTTATGTGCATGATCTTTGTCCTTTCTCATTAAAAAGACAAGATCATTTGAAAGATTTAGAAAATATATTCAGGAAATGTAGAACGAACAGAGTATGTTTAAATCCATAGAAGTGTGTGTTCTTTGTAAGACAAGGGAGAATGTTAGGTCACATAGTCTCCAAAAATGGAATTTGAACTGATGAAAGAAAAATTAAGACCATAGTGGAACTTCCAAGACCAACAAATGTAAAGAAACTTCAAACCTTCATGGGACATTGTGGGTATTATAGAAAGTTTGTACACAAGTTTCTAGACATTGCAAAACCTTTGTATGATTTGATCACAAAATTTGAGTGGATCAGAGAATGTGACCAAGCTTTTGAGACTCTAAAAACTTGTTTGGTAACAACACAAATTCTAAAAAGCCCACAATGAAATAAAATTTTTCATGTTCATGTGGATGCTTCAAATTATGCTTTGGGATGTGTGTTAGCACAACCAATAGAAGGGAGCAAACTAGACTTTCCAGTTGCTTATGCTAGTAGGCAATTGAATTCAGTAGAGAAAAATTACACAACCATTGAGAGGGAAGGATTGGGAATGATATTTGCTGTGAAAAAATATAGACATTATCTTTTGCCAAGAAGTTTAAATTCTTTGTGGATCACCAAGCTTTACTCTACTTAGTAAACAAACCTTGTCACACTGGTAGGATAGTCAGATGGTTTCTTCTACTAATGGAGTTTGAGTTTGAGGTTGTGGTCAGACAAGGGAAAACTCATTTGAGAGCAAACCGTTTGTCTAGGATCCAAGCTAAAGAATCAAGCTCACCTTTAAATGATGACTTGCCAGATACATATTTGTTCAAAGTAGAAAGTATTCCTGAATGGGCCATGACTTTAGTACCTTTGTTAACCATGGGACCCTGCAGAACAGTTGGAAACAACACACATTTGGTATTACAAAGCAGGAATTTTATGCTGCTAGTTGGGCATTTGTATCATCTCAATCATATGGGCATATTAGAATATTGTACTCCAGAAGATGAGCAGTAGGAATATTTAAGAAGAGCACATTGTTGGAATCCCACTGTTCATGCTTCCATGATAGTCACCCTAAATAACCTCAATAGGATGGAGGTACACTGGCATAATAAGATTCAAGATGTAAAAAAGTACATTTCCAATTGCTGGGAATGCCAATCCTTGCAAAATTCAGAAATTATAACCTTATATATGTTTCAAAAAAATGCAAATTGGAGTGCAAACATAATTGAGGAGTTGAAAAGAAACAAGAAAGGAAAGCCAGTAAGAGATAGTGCAGACTCAAAGAATCTTCAAATGATTTCTGAAGAGTATCAACTGATAGGAGAGCAATTGTACAAGAAAGGGATGGATGGATATTTAAGAATTTGTCTTCCTGAAGATAAATATGTGGAAATGTTAGAAATGGCACATTCTGGAGTGGCAGGAGGACATTTTTCAAGTGATAGAACTGCTAAACTCATATTATATTCTGGATTTTGGTGGCCAACTCTATTTCTTGATGCAAGAACATATGTAAAAAGATGTGACATTTGTCAAAAAGTGAGTCAACCAAATAAAAGAGATAATATGCCATTAGTACCATTGATTTCATTGGATTTCATCGGACCTATACATCCTCCAGCAAAACAATCCCATGCTGAATATATAGTAGTAGCCTCAGATTACCTGACTAAATGGGTAGAGGCCAAGGCCACAAAAAGGAATGACGCTCAGACCACTCCAAGGTTTCTCTATGAAAATATCATGACCAGATTCATATTACCAATTGAATTGGTAAGTGATAGGGGAACTCATTTTTTGAACCAAATCATAGAAAACATAACTGAATATTTCATGATCAGTCATAGAAAGTCAGCCCCATATCACCCGCAAGCCAATGGATTAGCAGAAAGTACTAATAAAGTACTTTGCACTATATTGTCAAAATTGGTAAACACAAATAGGAATGATTGGGATTTGCAACTAAATCATGTCTTATGGGCCTACAAAGTGGGATACAAAACTGCACTTGGAACCACACCATTTAACTTGGTTTATGGACAAAATGCAGTTCTACCTTTAGAGTTCCTTATTCCAACACTAAAGGTGGGTAGTCAATACTTATGGACTGGACATGAATTCTCTGAGAGAATGGTGGAATTGGAAAAACTAGGAGCTTCTTGACTTCAAGCAATCATGAGCATATATGCAAAAAAGAGAAGGCAAAAAGCTTATCATGATGTGCATATTAAAGAAAAAGACTTGCAAGAAGGAGATCTAGTTATGGCCTACACAGTAAAGGAACATCAAAAGAAATTTTAGAAGAAAGGACATGGGCCATATATCATCAATCAGATCAGTAATAGTGGAGCTATTCAATTAGCTAATATAGATGGAGAAATCATTCCAAACTTTATAAGTGGATGTAGGGTGAAAAGGTATGATCTTCCATTAACTGTTTTTGAATGGAGAAGAATACATCAAGCTCAAAAGAAGAAAAAAGAAGAGGAAAAAATTAGGAATGAGGCTCAAAAGGAGGCAAAGGAAAGGATAAGAAAATTCAAGGAGCTTAGAGAAGTCCTTTTATGTGAAACACCTTTAAGAATAAGAGAGCATTTGCCTATTATAACAATGGATTTTCAGGATGAAAAAATCAAGGTTTTGATAGATTCAGGTGCACAAGTAAATTTGATCAGTTCAGCTTTGTTGGAAAAATTTAACCTAAAAAGGACTGAAAGTAAAACACTTATCAAAACCTTAGAAGGTCAGATAATACAAAGCATGTCCTCACTATCTATTAAAGTTAAGTTCAATGGAGAATATATGAAAATAGATTGTGAAGAATGGCCAGATCATATGATGACTGAGAAATTGATTCTGGGACAACCATGGCTTAGGCAAGGTAAAGTAATTTTGGATTTGGAAAATATGAAGTTGAAATTGACATTAAATAACAAAAGATTTTTAATGTTTTTGTTGAGTGATGAAGAACAGGAAAAGCAACAGGATATCTATGACTCAGAATTGGAGGGATTTACTTTTTCAATAGAAGAAACAAAGAAATCACAAACACCACCTTTTCATGACCAAATTTACTTCAATCAAAAATAGGAGAAAATAGAAGAACCAAAAGATGTTGAAAAAACAGAAGAAGGATGGCAAGTATGGAATGGTCAGAAGAATCAAGGCATCAAGACAGAAAGAATGTGGAAACAAAGTTCATAAATGCACTGCTCATCAAAACAAATTCCCATAACTAAATGGATATGGAAGCCAAAAACTTCCAAACACAGCGTATCAAAAGAAGATGTTTTTATTCCTAGAACAAAGTCAACAGGAATTAAATATTATTGGGTAAAAAAATCAGATCTGATTCAATGGAAAGGAATCAAGCAGGAAGATACTAAAATATCTCAAAACAGTATACAGAGTTACGGATGGAGGGAAAGACTTATTTGATACACACATAGGCTTGAAGAAATTTAGAATTTTAAAAGAAGGAAATCATGACAACTTGGAAATTATTTCCATTTGACTCTACCTTATTCTCTTTCTAAGAAAAGAAATAGGAGGGGAAGAGAGAGAAGTGGGGGAAATTATTGTTATTTTTTAAAAAAAAGAAAAGAAAAAAGAGAAAAGAGAAGAGAAAAAGGAAAAAAAGTAAGAGAAAAATTAGATTTTAAAAAAAAAGAAAAAAAAGAGAAAGAAGGAAAAAATTATAGAAAAAATTATCAATTCTTTTGTAATCCTTTTGTTATATAAGTTATATTGCACAAGCAAGATATAGGGTATAATTTAGCAGGTTTCTATTTTTCATTCAATTTTTCTTTCTCAGTTGTTCTTTTTATTATTAAAAAAAATAAAAATATAAAAAAGAGCTGTTAAAAGGAAAGAGAGCACTAAACATCTTGCTACACATGTAATGATCACTTCAATTGAGTTTTTACCTGTGACACAAATAATAAAGTCAGAATTTCTCTAAGGTTTTATGTTCATTTCTTTTTCATTTTATCCCAAGAACAAATGTGATTTTTATTTATGATCTTGTGACTCATGTGGGTGGAGTTTTTTTTTTCTGTGTGATGTTATATTTTCTCCAGAATGGTGAATCCAAAGGAACTGCCAATCCATGAATTCAAAGCAGACTCAATAACTTTGTCTAGAGGACATTGGTTCTTAGACAGTGAAGTTGTAGTAGAAGAAGTGGAGTTAGAGGCTGATGAAGAGCAAGAAATTTCAGAAACAGAGAAGGTAGCCAAGGAACTCAAGGAAACCCTTGGTATCATTGGTCAACATATTTTTACTGTAGGAGTTGTAGGTCATAGGTACACCATGCTGTGCTAGGAATTTTACAAATTCCAAAAAATTGCAGTCAACTACAAAAGATGGAAAGCAGTAGGATTACACAGAATGTTGGATGAACCTTTGTTTTTCATAGATTTTGAAAGAGTATCACAAGTGATGAATAGTTTGCTAGAGGTGGGAAGGGGCAATGATGCATACTTCAGGTGTTCTGTCAAGGATAAAGAAAACAAGGAAGTGAATATTACTATAAAGGCATAGCATATTAGGGAGGCTCTCCAGTTTTATACCATGGGAACTAAGCTGGACAACAGTTTTGTCAAGAAGAACAAAGCAACCTATGCAGGATATTCCAGATTACCTGATTTTAAAGGCAAAGAGAATGAAGAGTATGCTATCAGAATGTTCCTTCAATATTTCTGTTTTCCAAAATTACCTAGATACACTATGCCACACAAGTCAGTGACACTAATCATGTTCAATAATAAAGACATGACCAAACCTTTTGGAGTAATGGATGTAACTCCATATATACATGAACAGTTGAAAGAAGCAGCTAAACATTGGGAGGAAAGGAAGTTCATGAATGGAGCTGAATTCTTAACAAGATTTATATATCATGTTCTAGGAATGGAAGATCAATTGAAATTAGCTCCAGAAGCTCAGTACTTCAGAAGTTTGATGACACGAATCAAAAGTCCTTCTAGGATTATGTCTGTAAGAGAAGCAGAAGCCCAACCACGCATGAGAGGATCAGAAACGAAAAGACTGGGAGTCTCAAAAGAAGTCATTCCAGTAAAGAAAAGAAGATTGGATCCGAGAAAAGTGGAGTTGGAACAGGTGGAAGCAACTAAGGAAGAACATGAAGCTGCTCAAAAGGAAGTTCAGTCTTCAAATGACCCTCATCCACCTCAGACAAGCAAAGAGCAATTGTATAATTATTTGACTCAAGGAAACAATAAAAGGGCAGTATATGAAGCCCAATACCAAAAAATGTTGGAAGACTATTCATGTAAAGCAACTAATTGGATACAGGAAGAAGTAGAACATTATGAAGAACTACATGACCAGATGATGGCAGCAGAGACTAAGGAGATTTTTGTTAAAAAGGAAGTAGAATTGTTAGCATATTTTAAGGAGTTACAAGGTCCTCTTGAAACTAGGACCACAGTGGTAGTAAAGAAGAAGGTTCAGAAGAAACCTGTGCAGAAAAGGAAGTTGACCAAGAAAAATAAAGGAAAAGCAGTAGAACTTGTAAAAAGGAGGGAGACAGGATAATTGTCAGTAAAGGAAAAGAAGCAGGAAGAATCCATTGTTATAGAAGAATCAAGAATGGACAAATAAGGAATAGCAGGCTCTTCATAATTCTCTTCAGATTTTGAGAGTGACATTGAAAACTTTTTATTGAAAAGTTTAAATCTATCATTGCCTAGTACACCAAATGTGACGATGCAAGCCTCTAAAAAAAATAAAACACCAGATGATTTGGGTGAAAAGCCACAAGGAAAACAAGTCCAAGAAGAAGCGCAAAACATGTTAGTCCTAGAGAAGAGAAAAGGTTACTAAAAGGTAAACCAATGTTGATGGAAGAAGAGATTGAAGTGAGAAAGGAGTTCAATTGTGGAATAGTGGATTGAGAGTTTAAGACAATATGGACAAAACCTGTACATCAAACCTATTTCAAATTTAATGAAGGGAAGTTAGAAGCAGAAAAAGAAGCTCAGTTATGCAGCTCAGTACACAAGCAAGAAGACACAGATCAAATCAAAGGAACTGAGAAGGTAGTAGAAAAAATAAATTCCAAAGAGGTGAAAGAAGGAAATACAGAAAAAGAGATAAACCAAAGCATAGAAGATATACTCTATGAACTACATCATAATGAGGAGTTCACAACTACAGAAGATCAGGAGCATATCCTTGAAGAGGAACAACAAGGAATGAAGAAATAGAAGACAAAAGAATTGGAGATAATTAAAGAAACATCAGGACATGAGAAGAAGGAGGATCAGACATTAGAGTATAAGGAAGATGTTGTAGATAAAGAAGAAATGAAAGCAGACAAGGGCTATGAAGAACAAAAGAACCAGGCCATAGAATATGAGGAAGAAGATGAAGAAGAGAATGAATGCAAAGAAGAAAAGCAGATAGAAGTAAGACAAATAAATTAGAAGTTGGGTTGGAAAGGATACCCAAGGATATAAGATCTGCCTGCAAAGTTATTATGAGCAATATAGAACAGTTCAGACCATCAAGTAGAAATATGATTATATCAGGAATGGTGGCAGAATCAGAATTTGTAAAAGGCAGTAGAATCATTAATGAGCAAAAGAAAGAAAAGGAACAATTAGTAGAACAATTGAGGATGGTATAGGAGAGAAATGAGGAATTGACCAACAGAATCATTTCATTGGAAGAGTTGGAGGTTCAACAACAAAACAAAATTCAATTTCTTGAAGAGAAGTGTGCAAAGAAGATAGAGCATAGCACCAAAATGGAAATGGAGCTGAAGAAAATTGAAGGGAGATATAGAACACTTCAAAGTTCATATCAAATTATGGTCAAATCAAATGAGGAAATAAACAAGTTATTAATGGAAGAAGGCCAATTGAAAGAAGAGAGCAAGATTGTACATGTAACACAAGATGAGAAGGAAGAATTGAATAAAGAAATCATAAGACTGCAAGCAGAGCTGAAGGAAGCTAAGGAGTTGGAAAAGCAAGCTAGTGTACATGCTGCCACAACAATGAGGGGATATAATAAGTTATATATGGATATAGAAAAAGAAAGAAGTGATTGGCAGTTGAGTATAGAAAAAGAAAGAAATGAGTGGAAATGAGAAAAAGAATTGTGGACCTCTCAAAATAGAAGTTTAATGTTGATGATAGAAGAATTATAGAAAAAATTGGAAAATCCACCAAGCCAGGTTGAAGAATAGATAGAGACCACACAAGTAGAAGAGTATGAAGGGGGAGATGATAATAGGACTCAACATTTTGATGAACAAGAAAACAAAGCACCAGTGGAGGAGTACTCAGAGGAGTTTGTTCAGAGACTTCTAACAGACAGAGAATCTAGAATGGAATTTATGAGAAAAATGCATAATGAATATGAGGAACATATTGTTAATTTTGCTTTGAACAAAGGGATAAATCCTGATCAACACCATTGGGCAGCAGATGGCTTGGGTATACCCTTTTGCATGATTATTGAAAGCATCAAAAACTATCAGCTGGCAAGAGTGGGATTATCACCAAACAAGTATTCGGAATATGGAGAAGACAAGTATTTGGAATATGGAGGACATCAATGTGACGAAGGAATTATTTGAAAAAGCCAATCCTAAATGGAGAAACAGGTGGTTAGATGCTAATAAGGAATGCAGAAAGATTTGGAAAGAGGCACCAATTCAGTTAAAAATCAATCCAGCTTATTGTCTAGTAGCAAGGAGAAGGGATTGGATAGTCTTTTGGGAAAGAAGGGATGCAGGACATATTCCATCAAAATGGCTGAATTTCCCAAAGATAGCAGGACCGAAGCCAGGAATAGGGCCAACAAAGAAATATATGGTTGACACAGTAGAGTCTGCCATATCCACATATAAAGATGTCAATGACCCAACCTGTATTCTATTGATCAGAGTAATGAGACTCATATTGGCATGTATAGAGACTTTTACAAATACAGATGTCAGAACTCTCAATTACATTGGTTTTAATTCACCATCTGATGCTTTATTATTTGATCTGAGTGAAACCCCAGATATGATATGTTTAATAGCTTATTATAGCAGAACAATATTTTTGGGTAGTCATTATCTTCAGATTTTTGAGGATGCATTTGACTATGGATTGTTTGAACGAGAATCAGAAATCTTTGGAAACTTATCAGTAGTAACAAAGTCTCGACTCACTACCTATGAAGCTGCATGCACGGAATACCTGAAGAAAGATGTAATAGATAAACCGGAGGCTGCTGTGCAATGGAGAAAAGCATTATTTGAAATGGTGAATAACTTCAACATCACAGAAAGAAAAAGTTATGACCTAATGTCACAGGTATACCAAAGAAAGAAGAAGTGAAGGAAGCACTCGTTATGTACCAGCAAGAATCTTTTGTCAGGAGTCAAAAGGTCTAGGAGGGGAAGAATGTTGCAAGAAGTATTTTTTTAAGAGAAATATTTGTGAAATGTCAATAAATTGTAGAAATATCTATGCCAATGATGTAAGAATGGGAAGAGTCTTCCTCATGTAAATTAGAATCATATCTATTTTTTCTAGAATTTTTGGAAACTCTTTGATAACATATTTTTAGATTAGAAGGGAAAAGTACCAAAATTCAAGTGTCAAAAGGGACACTTGAAAATGTATAAAAGATAATTTCCTCTATTTTGAGAGGATTGGTTAATTGTATTTGATGTTATCCAAGTAATGAGAAGAGTTTCTCGCAGAAAATCGTGTTTCTTCCTTTTATGTGATTTTCTTTGATTTGTTGAGTCTATTCTATGTGTGATCCATGGAATTTGTGAGAGTCGGTTGTGTATTTCTGAGTAATGTGTATGAAGAGAGATGATTCATTATGTATTGAGTAAGAAAGTGCTGAAGAATAAAGCTGGAGATGGAAATCATCAGTTTTCACAGAATCGTGATTGTCTCGTCTGAGGGTTATAGGTATCATTTTTGAGATTTGACTTCATAAATGTGTTCTACTGAGAAAATAACACACTTTACGCACCAAGATCATTGAAAATGGTGTAGTGTAGCTCAAGATAATCAGAATCCTAGAAATTTCTCTTCATCTTCATTATTTCTCAGATATCCAGCCATTTTCCTCTTATTCTTGGATTCCATTAATTAGAAGGGGCTGTGGTCTTTGTATACTTCCCGGATTGATCAATGTAAGATGTATTGTTGATTCTTTATGCTAAAATGATTGGAGAGGACAACTCCAAAGGGTAACAACAAACACATGGAAAAAGAAATTTAAGCTTTGCTAGAAAATCATACTTGGGAGTTAGTACCCAAGACTTCATCTATGAAGATCATTGGATCTAGGTGGATATACAAAGTGAAGAAGCACTCTAATGGAGCCATCAACATGTATGAAGTAAGACTTGTGGCAGAGGTTAATGCACAAACACAGGGGTTTGACTATGAAGAAACCTTTTTACCTATGGCAAAGATTCCAATAATAAGATTACTTGTGAGCATTGTAGCTTCCAAGAATTGGAAGATTTATTAGATGAATATCAAGAATGTATTTCTAAATGGATGGATATTTGAGGAGGTATATATGGCTCAACCTCTTGGGTTTGAAGATTCATCATGCCCTAAACATGTATGCAAGTTAAGTAAGTCCCTATATGATCTAAGGCCCCTCGGCTTGGAATCATAGGCTTATCACCTATTTGCAAGACAAAGGATTCATGGCTAGCAAAGCAAGTCCTTCACTCTTCATTAAGAGGAATCGATGTGAAGTTATATACCTTTGTGTATATGTTGATGCTATAATTCTCATAGTTACTAATGATGAAGGCATTAGGAGAATCAAGCATCAAATGAAGGAGGAATTCAAGATTAGTGACCTAGGGCACCTCACATACTTTCTGGGGTTGGAGGTTGTATACTAAGACTAGCCAGGGAGGTCCATATGGTGTGACAAGACAAGGGAGCATGAGATAGACCAATAAAAAAGAGTCAAGATAGAGTGAAGGCCAAGCAAGAATGAGCAGACAAGGTAGTCAAAGAAGATCAGGCAACTAGGTCACTTGAACTTCTAAAATTTCTATTTCTTGTAAAATAGTGATTTTGATCACTACACATCATTGTAAATTCTTTCTTTTACATTTCCAACTCCATTTTATTCATGTTGAGGAGTGCTCAAGCTTGAAGAGTACTAGAAGTACCTATGTATCAAATTTCATATTTTTTTGAGCTCATTTGAGCCTCCAAATAGGCATAGGAACGTATTTTTTAACTAGGTCAAACACTAGGTCTAGATAGGGCCAAAGCTAGTGAGAAATTATAAAACGAGCTAGAGAGCTCACTTTTGAGGTTGGATTCTTGGGAATTGAAGTAACTAGAGCACATTGTAAACTTGTTTTTGACGAATAAAAAATTCCATTGCTCCATCTCTTTATCTTGTTTTGTGTGCATGTGTGTATGTGTCTGTATGTTGGCATGCTTTATCTTGTTTTGTGTGCATGTGTGTATGTGTCTGTATGTTGGCATGCTTTATCTTGTTTTGTGTGCATGTGTGTATGTGTCTGTATGTTGGCATGCTTCTCACTCACACACTTGTAATCTCACTTGCTCGTGGTTGTCATACCACCCTCACATCTTTTGAGATTGACAAATATGAGGTGGATCTCCTCACATTGATATTCATCATTGTGCTACAGTGGCACCAAATTTGGTGCCTTTCCCATGAATCGAGCTTCAAGGATGAGCGTGTGATGGTAAGAGGTAGAGATTTGATGTTGGAATGGTAAGCAATTAGGTAATCTCTTTAATTTTCTTATTTTTTACATTATCATCACCTTCCTCACCATCTTCAACCTCCATCTCCTTCTTCATTGAATTTGAGCTTTTGACCATATTCCCACCTCTATCTCACCTTCCCACATTTCACTTGTGAGAGCGAGAGTGAGAGAGCGAGAGAGAGAGAGAGAGAGAATTTGTGTGCATTGTTTTTGTGTGTTTCTTGAGCTTCCTTGCAGGTATTGGCATCCATAGCAACTGCAGTAGCTCCAATTGGTACAAAACTTCTCTATATAGGCCCCAAGGCATAGCTCTCTATCAATCACAAAAGAAAAAAAAATTGCTTATTTGGTAAAACTAAGTGCACCACTATAGTGTAAGCACCTTGCACATCACATGGATATAAAACGTTTTTGAAAAGGTGCATTTTTTCTGTCAATCATGATAGACACCCCTATCCATCACGAAAGACAAGAGTCTAATGCACGATAGATGATGGACAATAGTTGATGGACGGGGTGTCCATCAAGATAGACATCTCTCCATCATGATTGATATTCATGCATCCTGATTGACATGCCTCATGATAGATAGAGTCCATCATAGAATTGGTCCATAGTGATTGATAGATTTCACAATAAATAGCATCCATCACCATCGTTCTCCATCATGATAGACAACCCATCCATCGCAATTGACAACTGTCCATCATGATAGACAACCCTCGATGGATGTGTCCATCACGATTGATAGCCCATGAGGGGTAGTTCTATCTATCGTGATTTACAACCCATATGATCATGATAGAAAACCTTTTTCGATTGAAAATTAGGGTTTTCAATTTTTGCATATTTTGAGCTAAATTTTGGCAGTTTGGTCAGACTCTTGGAGTATGTTGGAGTTGCTATGTAAGGAAAAGTCTTGTGAGCAATCGAATTGTGCTTGGGGAGCTTACTTCTTGGGCATTGGAGCACTCATCAAGCAATATACTCAAGGTTGGAAGAAACACTAAACCCCCTCAATCAATTCTTTTGCTCAGGTCTAAGTACGATTAGTGGTATTGATTAGTTAGGGTTATGTTAGGCATGATACAAGTACAAGAAACCATAATTACTCAAGTTCAAGTGTAAGTTAAAATATTGTTGCGGCAAACCCTAAAGGAAAAAGACTTAAGTGGATCGATCACATCTCAAAGTGTGATAAAACTCAAGCATTCCTAATGATTATATTGGTCAGACAATATTACACAAGAGAAAATTTATAAAAGAATAAGTAATTTTTACAAAAGATCCTTGCAATGCGGTTGTACTTGGGAAAATTTGGATTAATAGACAAAGTTTATGAAACTTAGATTAGGTAGACACCTATGCCAGAATAGAAAAAGCATCAGATCCTCTGAGGCTAGTGTTAATCACATAGCTAGATCATGGGCCCAACAACTTTATGATTATCCTTGCGGGCTAAATTTGGAAACAAGTAATTCAAAAATGTCCTTTTGCATGGAACGACCCGTAGGTAGTTCACACATTGCCTATTTATTGACACCAAAAGGTCTGTATAAGATGCAATTAGAGTTATTAGAACCAATCGGTTAGGTGCACGTATCTATGAAGATGCACTATGAAGATCAGTTGTCCAACTTAAAAGTCTGGACCAACCCTTCGGACTTGAACACCTTGTGGTCAAGTTTGAAGAGGATTCATACATTGATAAACATGAAACCATGTGTCTGGTCACTAGCTTACAAGATAGGACATGTGATTTTGGAATTGTTATCCTAGAGAATGGGATAGGAGACCTCGAGCAAGGAGACCTAGGACGAGAACCCATGACTCCTTGAGGAAAATTTATATTTCCCCATAGTGGATTCCATAGAACAAAAAAAGCATAGAGTTATCCTTGAATAGAGAAATGGATGAATCCTTTTGGAGATTCAAATGGGATCAACTTAGTGAAGTAGGCAGAATTACCATCTATGAGTTCAAAGATTCTGAGATACTTGAAAAAGTTGTCTATCTAGATAACACGTTGAAAAGAATGCTTTTGGTATTGGAGCATGGCAAGCATGCATACACTTGGAAGGGCCAATTAGTTTTCCCCCCACCTAGATTGAATGTATCTTATGGTCAGCAAGGAGCAAGATCATCTCACACCCATGGTACCCATAAAGAGAGAACTCAAGAAAGAGCTGAGGTCAAACCCAATAGGTAGAGCATGATCAAGAATGGAGACAAAAAGAACATATCAGGAGAGGCATAGAAACCCAAGACATGAAAGAGTCATGGAGGAGTTTCCCTTGGCCAGGCCTAGAGAACACCCTTGGATCTTGAGGCCTACCCAACTAGTGAAATCCATGAAGAAATACTTCTATGGTACTAGAGACCAATATGATCATGTAGCAGATTTTAGACAAGTAGTGAGAGTGGAAGAGGTTGATGAATTGTTCACTCAATATAATATCTTTGGCCTAAATCTCAATAACACATCCTTGACATGGTTTCAACCACTATGTCAAGGTGAATTCAAGAATATAGATCAACTGCTAGAAGTCTTCATCACTAAATTCTCCAAAAGTGGTATCAGACACAATACATCATCTCTAATCCATACCTTCAACCAGACATCCCATGAAATGGTTAGACTAGAAAGAAGAAGACTTAGACAATACCTAAAGAGATGTCCAATTCTAAAAATACCCACACTAGCCAAACAAGTGATGTTATTCTTGGATGGTTTGCTAAGGGAAAAATTGAGATCTTATGTATATCTAAAAGGGCCTACAACCATAGAACAATGCATTAGTATGGGCATTGACATTGAGGACAACCTAGGGGAAGAGTTAGATCTTTCCACGATCTATAAAGGTTTGGACAATGCTACTAGCTTTACTTCTAAACCATCCACTTCACTAGAGGAGTTAGCAGAGAAAATTGCATAGAAATTAGGAGTTTGAAGTAAACATGCACCTAGGTTGGTCTTTGTGAAATGGTGCTACAATTGTGGAGAAGACCACATGGCTAATGTTTGTCCAATTATGGCTCAACCCCAAGGAAACCCTAACAGCTAGTACTGTATGATAGAGAGGAGATGCAGTAACCACAATCTGGATGAATGCCCTTATCAATACCAACCTCAGCAATACTTTAGGCCATAGAAGCCTGACTAGTCACAATATCAAGCTCAACAAAGACCTCAACCAATGTTGGATCAATAGCCTCCTCCACCAGCCAATGTGATTCTCTCTCGAGGATTTAGATATGATTCTTAAAGCATATGGGGCTAGAATCCAAGAAGGGCCAAATGTGATAGAACATGACCAATGTTTCCCTAGAGTTGACCTAGAGATTCAAAGAACTAAGCTATGCACAAAAATGGTAGAACTAGCTCAAACCATGTTTGGGGCTAACCGTCTTCTCAATTGCACTAACTCAACCAAAGCACAAGTGCACATTGATGGATTGATAAAGAGACTAGAGAAAATAATAGCGAGATTAGGAAAGTCAGAAACATTGCAGTGAGTAACGCTAGAAGTGAAGGGACAAGCCTTCCCCCCCAAGGAAATTTATGCTCCTAATTATGCTGATTTTGGAATCCCTTCTTCTATGAATTAGTATTCACAAGAATTCCTAAGAGAGATTCAAGAAGAGAAACATTCCAAGGAGAGTGCCAACCCTCCTCCCATTGAGGTAGTAGATGATCTTCATGATCAGTTCCCACAAGAAATTCCCTCTATCTATGGAGAACAAGAGGGTGCCTAGTCTAGTGAATGGTTAGACTTTGAGTCTAATTCCCTGCAAGAATCGCCTCATTTCATAGGCCCATGGGAGTCAAATTCTATCCATATGAGAGCACCCATAGTCATGGTAAGAAACTAAACCTCAATTGTACCTAGGAACACAGAACTAGTGAAGAGCACCAAAGTGCAATGTCATCTCACTTTAGAGGAGCTACTCAAAATTAAACTAGAACTGTGGTTTGGAAAAAACCATGCATATGCAATGATCTTAGGTAGAACATTCATGAGACAACTATAGATAATACAAGAATGGGAAACCAATTCTTTGTACTTGCAACATTTAGGAGTCACCACTAAAGTCAATCTCAAAGACTAGTCACATGGAGTTGTGCAATGGAACCCCATCCATAGAAAATCAAATAACACAAAATCTTTGCATTCCATAGGGTTAGAATCCTCTTGGATGCATCAAGACACCCACTTATGGATGTGCAAAGTTGTCGTTGAGGAAGAGAAAAAATTATCTAGATGATAAGTAGGTATAGAGAGGCACCCTAGATCAGTTCAAGGCACACCCTATGCACCAATATTGTTCCCAAATGAATACTTTGAGCCTCATAGTTAAGTAGAATTTCTATCCAAAATGGACATAGCAATCACTGAAGAATAGTGGACACCCCATTGATGAAGCTGGCTATGACATTTTAGTCTTCATGATAGAACTAGTTATGTATGATTCTGTTATTGAAGAGTGTGAACCTCATATGAGTGAAGCCAAGAACTATTGTGATGACGATGAAGATTCTATCCTCATGGAGCCTTTCTGTGCTTTTGAGGAAGAGTACCTCTATCTCATAGAAGCCAAAACTTAGGAAGAGGAAAGATCAAAACCAAAAGAAATGCGAATAGTAACCCAAAACAAGAAAAGAGAGAAACCAAACCCTAATCCAGTAGAGAAGAGACCCTCTTTGAAGTCCCTAAAACTTCAAGAAATATGAAATAGAAGATTGAAATGTCATGATCAAGATGTCTAATAGGGAAGCACTCACAAGAGTGGCATACAAAAACATAGAAAAGACTAAGAAAATTGTTCTGACCGTAGAAGAGGAGGAAGAACAATGTGTGTATATAAAAAATGACCTAATCGAAGAAGAAGAAAAAGAGTTGAGAGCATTGTTAAGAGAATATAGATATGTGTTTGCATGGAGCTACAAAGACTTGAAGGGAGTCAGCTCTGCTATTTTTTCACATAGAATTCCCACCTCTTTGGAACCCAAGCCAACTAAGCAGAAACCATACACATATAATGACAACTATGCAGCCAAGATCAAGGAAGAAATAGATGGTCTAATTGAAGCATTATTTATCTATGAAATTGAGCATATTGAATGGGTATCATGTAGCTCACTGGTGAGTAGCACCTCCTTTAATGTCAATCCGGGAAGACATGAGGATGGTATGAAGGCCTCGAGCAAGTGATGTGCACAACTGGTGATGGAGAAGCACACAAGCATGCACACACATACACATACACATGCACACAGGTAGAGCGAAGAGTGAGATAATGGAAGCTTTGATTACAATCCAAAGACAATTACAAGAGCTTTCTTAGTTCAAATTACAATTTTTGTTCTCCCAAAAATGAGCTCTTTAGCTCCTTTTATAGTTTTTGACTAGCTAATGGCCTTGTCCAGACCTAGTGTCCGGCCTAGTTAAGAACTAGGTTCCTAGGCTAATTTGGAGGCTCAAACGAGCTCTAAAAATTATGAAAATTGACACATAAATGCTTGTACTACTCCTCAAGCTAAAGGACTCCTTGGCTTGAACAAAATAGAGTTGAATCTAGCAAAAATGGTATTTACAATGTTCATGTAGTGATGAAAATCACTGTTACAAAGATGACTATTAGGAAAAAACTGAATGGCCTACTTGCTAGATCTTCGTTGACTGCCTTGCCTCCTTGTTTCTTCTCTTTGCTCTGAATCCCTTTGTTGACTTCCCTGTCTTGTAGATCCTTGAGTGCCCTGACTGCTGCTAACACCCCCCACCTCTCTCGCGTCTGTCATCTCTAACAGACCCTTGGTGGGCTGAACGTTTGACATAGTATTCGACGATGTGAGTAGCCAGGTGATCCTCTTCTAGCCTTAGTCCCCTTGCTAAATCTGTTAGTAAAGCATCCCAATCGGCTGGCCCTGGGACATCCGGATGTGGCAGACACTATTGTTCGAAGTGTAAGGTCCTCTCCATAGCAAAAAGTTGGAGAAGATGTGAGGGTTTGGGGATGAATATTTGGGAATGGTACTCCTAGAACCCTATAAGGAACATCTCCTCAAAATTCTATTTGTAGCATGTTGGGAGGTACTTTATTCTTGAGTGCCATGAATATATCACATTAATGGAGGGGGTTGTGCTCATGTCATATACCAAGTCGAGGTTGCCTATAGTGAAACCAACTCCTGAGAAATGCAGATCTTTAATGTTCTTGAAGGTTCTAAAGGTGACTAGCATTAATTCGAATATTTTCATACACATCTATGCCATCATGTCAAGAACGTTTCACAGTCTAACACTCTAGCGGCGGATGGTGGAAATCATGTATGCTACTGTGGCCAGTCCTTAGAAAGGTGCCAGTTACATGTAATTCAACCATTTTTCACAACCTTTAACATTCTTCACAGTGATGGATGTGCGTCTTCTGAGTACTAGAACGTAACATGGATTGTACTTGATAAAGAGTGTCATGTTATTCCATGTACAAACCATTTCTCGATAAGTTTCTAGAAGGCGAAGCCTCTTGGTGGGTTGGAAGATAGACCCCTGTGTAGCACTTTTCGATATGTCGTCTGGGCCAAATTGGGTGGCGAAAGTTGGAGCCTTGCCACATCATCGTTGAATTTCCACATTATAATATGCTAGGACCACACAATAGGGCACATATTGGTCATCCTTTGTGCCTATCCATTGATGATGGGACATGGGGCCGAAGTATTCGGATTTTATAATGGTATCCTCAAGTTTAGATAGTGATTGAATTTGCACTGCGACTCTATCATCATGTGTACTAGCCGTCTTTTTGAGTTTCTATAGCCATTTTGGGGCTCCGACTTCAAGTGTGTCCAGTCCTTCAGATGTTTGTTGGCCACCCAACATAGACATAGGAACATAAGGTTCCTCATATGATTCTTCTACTTCTATGGGCACCAACTGTTTCGGTTCTGGTTCTATGATCGGAGAGGGTTGTCTTTTGTACTAAAGTAATTTTCTTTGCAATTCGATGACCTACTCTTTTAGCGCATTCACCTCCTCCGAAGTCGATGTAGAATCTGTGACCTTTGGTTGTTCTTCTTGCGTTCTTAGTTGTCAACAAAGGGTATCTCGTTCTTTTTCCAAATCATCATGCACCGCCAAAAGATCATCATAGCTTTCAAGAATGGTTTTCATGGGTCTCTGAAGGAATAGCTTCAAACCTTTCTAGGTCGATGAGTAGTGGCCATGTGCTTCCTTAGTAATGTTAGATTACGTCGGACTTTGAGATTATTGGACTGATAAAGTTCAAGTAAAGCTTCTAATTTTTTAATGTCCAAAGATTTTGATTTCTAAGGAGCCTCCAATAGGCTCTCATGGGCGTGTTTGAGTGTAGTATAACATTGTTTGAGGGCAGCGTTCTCTTCTTGTAGGGTTGTAAGCCGCTTCTGTAACTGTTGGTGGTCTGCAATTATATTGCGGTGACGATCATCCAAGGTCTCATATTTGTTCTACTGCTGATATATACATTGATGTAATGTAGAAAAAATATTATTTACATTAGGAGATGGTAGGAAAGTGGAGGATCTAGGGGGAATGGGAAAGGGATCATGAATGAAGTGGAAACAAGAGGTGATGTGGGGGGATGGGGTATAGGAGATTGTGGGAGTGTGGGGGGAGGGATTGGTGCTGTGGCTGGTGATGTTTCCATGCTCTCAAAAGTGTGTGTGACCATGTAAATGGGAACTTGGGGTGCGGTGGATGTGATGTCGGTGAACAATGTTGTGAATGTAGATATATAAGCCCCTCCAAGTTGGGTGCAATAGGAAGGAGGAATTCCTATAACATGTGTGGTGGTGGAGATTAGGGTGGTGGTGTCATGGGGAGAAGTCAAGTGTGCAATGAGAGGTGAGGGGGGTGGGTACATTGATGTGAATTTGCTTCTCGGATTGAATGGGGCGTGTAGGCACTCGTTGCTCAAAACGACGGATGTGAGCGATGGCCGAGTGAATGGCTTCATCCTGGCCAAGCGCATCAGTGTGAAGATTCAATGACTCAGTAAACTGCTCGTCTACCCCTTCTTCTCCCAATATTTGACTTATGAGTAAGTTCCCTGTTTCGAATGACAACTTGTGATGCTCCTGGACTCTTTTCATGGTTTCATACAACCTTTTGATATGTGCCATATAAGCTGGGGCACCCACTAGCTCTTAGATTTCCTCTTTCTCCTGAGCGTGTTCTTCGTCTGACTCCTCTTCATTGATCTCTTCTTCTTCCTCGTTCACTTCCACTATTTTTGGTTGGGTAGGGGTGGAGGCCCTGTAGTCGGTTGCGGTCCGTGGGCCTCGTCTTCTTCAGTCTCAAGATTTTCCTCATTAATCATCCTAGCAATTTCTTCATCTGTTAAATCATCCAAAGTTTAGCCCTGTGGGAACTCCAAGTTAGAGGGAATAGGAGGGAAAACAAGATTTGGTCCCTCTGCACTTAGCTTGGGTAAGCGAATAGTAAATGGGCAAACACGTCTTGTTTGAGGTGATGTCACATCTGGTATGAGGGTCGCACCCCTTGCTTGTGCAAAAGGTATTTGAACTCCTCCTCTCATCTTCTTAGATGGTGGGCCCGTTGTTGATGCCTCTCTCTCGAATTCTTGGGCTCTGGACCACAGTAATGCCCTTTGGATGGGCACATCATAAGCTAAGCACCTATAAATGATCTGCTTAAATGCGCAGCATCCATGAAGTACATTCTTGTGTTTCTTGTTCCATCCCTGATGTGCTAAATGAATTTGATCAATGATCCAATGGGGTAGATTGAGGGTAAGATTTTCTATTTCCACCAAATACAAGCTGAACCAAATTCTCTTAGGTGGCATGGTGAATTTTCCTTGAGTCGGGAAGGTGAAGTGCTGCATGAATTCGCATAAATGGAGAATGATGGTTGGTGTCATGGCTACCATATCTTTCAGTTTGTTGAGATCTTTGTGCTTCTTTTCTTCCAAGAATCAAAATTTCTTTTTTTGTTGGAATGTGCATACCCTTCATGTCCAGGGCCTCCCGTACTAGGTTGATGGTGACTTAAAACCTTTTTAGTTCATGGTTTGGTGTTAGTGAGGGAAGCATGAAGGTGCTATCTCTGCCTTTGGCTCTGCTAGGGGTGATAGTGCTGATCAGGTAGGAACAGTGCAGAAAATCAGGTTTGGGTAACAATGCTCTAAAGCAGTTGTTCATGCCAGCTTTGGTCCATACTAATCTCATCACTTTTGTGTTTTGATACTTTTAGAATTCACGATTAAAGAAATGATACCTTCCCCACTTGCCATTAAATTTGATTTCAGCTTCCGAGAAGTAGGTGCCTTCTCCTAGAGGACTTGCAACATCATTGAACCAATGTGCATGTTTGCCTACTTGAGAGGAGTGCCCATACGGAGGGTCCTAAATAGGGAGTACATGCAATGACCTGAGTTCCTACGGCCTCTTGCTTAGTTGGGTCTCGAGGGGGAGAGTTTCAATGTCTACTATTTGGGCACTTGACCCCGCCTGGGAGCTGGTTCCTACTGCTTTTGCCATGTTACTTCTTGCTTGTTGATTCTGTGAGAATATAGAAGCACATGTTAACATTGTAGTGGACAAGATATACCAATTTGTCCCCGTTACAACATTAACATGAGGCACAATGATAAGTTAGTGAGCCAGTTGGTGCTTAGTGATTGTGTGTGTAGTTAGTGAATGAATAGTTCTATGAGCTAAGTGGAATGATGCAGTTAATGGATGGAGACGAATTAACAAATTGGGGTCGGGGGGTTTATTACAAGTTTTTGGAAAATCAAGAACTAAATCCTAGAACCTGTGACTGACAACTCATAACTTAGTGTATTATGAACACTACTAGTTCATCTCTGACTATACTCAACTCAACTCAACTCAACTGATTGGTGTTGAACATAATCGCCGTTTAAGCTCATTGAAGGAGTTCTCACATTCTTTTGTCCACTCAAAGTTAGTCAAAAGGGAGTATATAGGCTTTGCAATGATTGCATACATATGAATGAATCGGCGATAGTAGCCACAATGCCCCATGAAAGCTTGTACTTCCTTGACATTCTTGGGCTAGGTAGCTCTGCAATTGCTCTAACTCTTTCCTCATCCGTAGATATGCCATTCTTTGACACTATGTGTCGTAGAATCTTGCCTTGCTTGACCATGAAAACACATTTTTCTGGGTCCAAGTAGACTTGATATTCTCTTCATTTGTCAAAGATAGCTCTCAGCTCAGGGATATGGGTTTGTCTAATGTTGGAATGAGCACAGAGATCATCAACATAGACCTCCAAATTTTTCCTCAAGAATTCTTTAAACACATGGCACATCAGCCTCTGAGAGGTAGTTGGCGCATTGGTTAGACCAAATGGCATTACCCGAAAAGCAAATATGCCCCACTTTGTGGCAAAAGCCATCTTATGCTGATCTTCTGGAGCAATGGCTACTTGATTGTAGCCTGCTACTCTTTCTAGTAGATGCTCAATGATAGGAAGTGGATAGTTATCTCGAATGGTGGCTGCATTAACCTTCTTCAAATTAATGCATACACGTAACTTTCCATTCTTCTTGGGTACCACTACAATGGGGGACACCCACTCAGTATGCTCAATTTCATAGCTGAATCCAGCTTCAACCAAACGATCTATCTCTTCCTTGATCTTAGCAGCATAATTATCGTTATATGTGTATGGCTTCTACTTAGAGTGTTTGGCATTTGAGGTCATGGGAATTGTATTTGAGCATATGTCAGGGTCTAGACCTTTCAAGTCCTTGTAACTCCAAGCGAATACATCTCTGTATTCTCTTAGCAAGGCTATCAACTCATGCTCCTCTTCCTCAATTAAGTCATGTCCTATGTACGTGCATCTTTCTTCTCCTTCTTCTATGGCTACAACAATTACCTTGGTACGGTTTCTTTGTTATCATAGGCCTCTCCAGATTGTGCATCGCATTTAGGCATTCTTATCATGACTCTCTTATCTTCTATCTCATACTTCTTAAAATTCTCGGGGACCTCAAACAAAGATTCTTCCTCTTCTGGTGTGGTTTCTTTCTTCTTTCGTTTTTTGCCTTCACTTTTAGTGGTTACTTGTGTGGTTAACCTCACATCATTTGTAAGCTCTCCGTGTCTTTGAGGACGATCTTCTACTTTGTAGAAGTATTCTTCATCTGATGCAAAGGGTGGGTCCATAATGGTTGACTCTAGATCGGAGTCACTTGCATCCTCGAATGCATCAGTGCTAGGTTCGCATTCTTCTATAACCGAATCATACATAATTGTCTCTATTGTGAAGACTGAGATGTCACTGCCATCATCGTTATAGTGCGGTGTCCATTGTTCTTCATTGATGGCAACATCCATTGTTGCTAAAATTTATGCCCAACCATGAGGATCAAATTCTTCGTCAATAAATACTACAGGGGCATAGGTTGGGTCTTGAATTGATCTATGGATTTCCTTCGCACCTACCTCTCTGGCTTTTTCTCTCTTCTCTTCTTCTAACACTACTTTGCACATCCATAAGTGGGTGTCTTCATGCATCCACGAGGTTCCTAACTCTATGGAATGTACTGACTTAGTATCTTCCTTAGCTCTATAGATGGGATTCCATTGAATAGGGGGTACGTCTCTATGAGAGTAATCCTTGAGATTAACTTTGGTTGTAACACCTAAGTGTTGCAGATACAAGGAATTGGTTCCTCAATCCTGTACCATTTGCAATTGCCTCATAAATGGTCTTCCCAAAATCATCTCATAGGCCTGATTTTTGCTAAAGTCACATATAGCAAAAGTATGCTCAAACTCTACACCACATGTAGTGAGAGTTATTCCCTCTAGCAGTCCTAAGGGTCTCTCAATGTGACCGTCGGCCATGTGCAATTTCATTCTCGTTTGTGTGATGCTGGGTTGCCCCAACGCTTCCATAGGGAAGTGGTAGCAATTGCAACTCCAGCACCTGAGTCCAAAATTGCCTTGGTAGTGTACCCTTGATGGGTAATGGGGAGATAGGTGTTTCCTTCTTTCCCTTCACTCATGTCACCTATCTTGTCCAAGGGTATCTCCAGCACCACTCTATGCAAACCTACCTAGGAACGAGGTTTTTCTACTTCTGGCACTTGATTGGCTATATGTCTCCATAGTTATGGTCTAACCTTCAGTAGCTCTTCTAAAGTGAGATTGCACTGCACTTTAGTGTTCTTAACTACCTTTGTGTTCCTAGGTATGATTGAATCTTCATTTCTTACCATGACCGTGGGTGCTCTCATATAAGTAGACTTAGCTTCCCATGGGCTAGTAAAATGGGGCAATTCCTATAAGGAATTAGACTCAAATTCTAATCTCTCATGAGATTGGGTACTCTCCATAAATGGAAGGAATGTCTTGTGGGAATTGATCGTGCACTTCATCCACAAGTTAGTGGGAGGAGGAGCTTCACTTTCCTAATCCCATTTCTCTTCCTGAATCTCTCGTAAGAATTCTGGTGAATACCTATTTATAGAAGAAGAGGTGTTTGGTTCAGTGGAGTGAGGCATGTAAGCTTCCTAGAGGGGAATGCTTATTCTTTCACTTGCCTTGTCTCTTCCTTGGGAGGTGGCTTCCTTGTTAGATCTTGCAATTATGCTCTCCAATCTCTCCAATAGTCGATCAAAGTGCAACTGTGTCTTAGCTGAGCAAGAGTAGTTGAAGAGTCGACTCGCCTCAAGCATGATCTGAGCCAATGCTACCATTTTAACATAAATCATTGTTCTTTCTATCTCTAGATCAGCTCTAGGGTAGCATTTGTCATGATCTATCACATTTGGCCCATCTTGGATTCTGGCCTGATATGCCTTAAGCATCATGTCTATGTCCTTACAAGTGGGGTCAGCTAAAAGTGATCCTACTCTAGGGGGTGGTGGAATTGTACGAGGTGGGTTAGAAGGTGGTAGATTAGGTGGTGATAGAGATGAAGGTGGTGGTGGTATGTGAGAGTGTGTTTGAGAGGTGAGTTCAACAATTTTGGCTGTTGTTTCTCTTATGCTCTCTTCTAATTTGCTCATCTTCTTAGACCTTTGTCTTTTCATCCTTTCCCGGCTATCTTTCCAAGCTCTTGTCTGTTTCTTGGTTATGCTCTCACTTTCACTAACCTCGGTACTCTTTTGTTGCCCAATAACGTTGATAGGAGTGATTTTTGGCATATTATTGGGGTTCTTTGGGCAGTCTCGTAAGGCGGGAGATGGTGATGATGATAATGGTGATGAAGATGGTGAACAAAACAAAATGAAATAGATCAAGGTGAAGAAAATACCTATGACTCCAACATCTCAACTCTACATCTTACCATCACACGCTTGTCCTCAAAGCTCCATCCCCGAAAACGACACCAAAATTTGGTGTAGCTTAGTGGTGAGTAGCACCTTCTTTAATGTCAATCCGAGAAGACATGAGGATGGTATAAAGACCTCGAGCAAGTGATGTGCACAAGTGGTGATGGAGAAGCACACAAGCATGCACACACATACACACACACACACAGGTAGAGCAAAGAGTAAGACAATGGAAGCTTTGTTTACAATCCAAAGACAATTACAAGAGCTTTCTTATTTCAAATTACAATTTTTGTTCTCCCAAAAATGAGCTCTCTAGCTCCTTTTCTAGTTTTTGACTAGCTAATGGCCTTGTCCACACCTAGTGTCTGGCCTAGTTAAAAATTAGGTTCCTAGGCTAATTTGGAGGCTCAAACGAGCTCTAAAAATTATGAAAACTAAAACATAAATGCCCCTACTACTCCTCAAGCTTGAGGAATCCTCAGCTTGAACAAAAAGGGGTTGAATCTACCAAAAATGGTATTTACAATGTTCATGTAGTGATAAAAATCATTGTTAAAAAGATGTTAATTAGGAAAAAATCTGAATGGCCTACTTGTCGGATCTTCATTGACTTCCTTGTCTCCTTGTTCCTTCTCTCTGCTCTGACTCCCTTCATTGGCTTCCCTGTCTTGTAGATCTTTGGGCAACAATTTCTTGTTTCTAGAGATGTTACATTTGATGAACAGAAAAGTTGGTATGTAGATCAAAGTCATATCGTTGAAGAATTTGAAGAAGAGGTAAGAAGATTTGAGAAAGGAAAATTAAGTGTGTACGTGAATGGAGATGAAGATTATATGCAAGCAAGCACATCCAGAAGTGGATTAACAAGAAGAAATGAAGAAGCTCCTATATTTGATGAAGAGGTGTATCCAAACGCACATGAAGAATGTGAACCAAGGAGGTCAAGTATGTCAAGAAGGCAACTAGAAAGATATTCTTATGATACTTCTTACATAACTCAAAAGAACTATGCATATATGGTCAAGGATGATGAAGAACCTCAGAACTATGATGAAGTAAAAGGTAAGAAGCAATGGGAAGAAGAAATGAAGGAGGAACTCAATGCACTAGAGGAGAACAAGACTTGGCAACTTCTTTCTAAACCAGATGGTAAGAAGATAATTGGAAATAAATGGGTTTATAAAGTAAAGAAGCTTGTAGATGGAAGTATAGCCAAATACAAAGCTAGACTAGTGGTGAAAGGCTATGCCCAAACTTATGGCATAGATTATGATAAGACATTCAATCCTATAGCTAAGATGTGACCTATAAGGACAATCATTGCTATTGTAGCTTCAAAAGGATGAACTCTAAGTCAACTCGATATAAAAAATGCATTCTTGAATGGATATGTATCAGATGAGATATACATGGAACAACCTCAATGGTTTATAGATTCTAGGTATCCAAATTTTGTTTGCAGATTTAGAAGATCACTCTATAAATTGAAAGCTCCAAGAGCATAGAACTATAGACTTGTGAAGTATCTCAATGATCTTGGATATCAAAGTTCAAAAGTAGATCCAAGTCTACTCATCAAAAGAACAGATGAAGGTACAATCTACATTTGTATTTATGTAGATGACATTATAATCAGATGTACTTCAGATGAAGGAGTTAAGGAGGTAAAGAGGCTACTTGAGAAAGAATTCAAGTTCAGTGATCTAGATAAGTTACCATACTTTCTTGGAATGGAAGTCACTTATATAGATGATGGCATATATGTATCACAAGAAAGGTATCTTCTGAACCTAGTGAAGAAGTTTGGTATAGAAAATGGTAGAGAAGCTTCAACTCCACTTGAAGTTAATCACAAGCTTAGTAAATATGATGGTGCAGAATACAAAGATATGAGGAAGTATCAATCTCTTGTGAGTAGTTTGATTTATGTTACACTAACAAGACCTCATCTTTGTTATGTAGTTGGAGTTCTATCACAATTCATGCATTGTCCAAAGGATCCACATTGGATTGCAGGTCAAACAGTTCTCCAATATATCAAAGGAACTATAAAGGAAGGATATATTATCCTTTTACTTCAGATTTGAAGCTAAGAGCATATAGTGACTCAGATTGGGTAGGTAATCAAGATGATAGAAGATCAACACATGGATACATGATATACATTCGTTATAAGCTTGTAAGTTGGTGTTCAAAGAAACAACATATAGTAGCATTATCATCAACTGAAGCTGAGTACAAAGCACTTGTACAAGCAGTTAAGGAGGTCATATGGATGCAAACATTATTCAAAATCTTGAGAATTAATTAAGGTATACCTACAATACATGGAGATAACATTAGTTCACTTTATCTTGTAGCAAATGCAATATTTCATGCAAGAACAAAACATATAGAGATACAATATCATTTCCTCAAAGAAAAGATAATGGAGAAAGAAATTGACGTGGAGTACATTTCTACAAAGGATCAAATAGTAGACATAATGACAAAGAGTTTGGATGATGTGAAGACCAGCACATTCAAAAGCATGGCAAGAGGAAACGAAAAGAAGAAGATATGAAGAACTAGAGAATGTCAATTAGTGATTGAGGGGGATCTATTGGAGAACCAATCACAAATTGGACATAAAGTTGAAGGTCAAAGTCTAAGAAGAAAAGCAAATGCCTATGTGAAGGGACAATTTCACACATCTACTACATTTGTAAAGTTAGACTTAACTTTATTTCTTAGATTTTAAAAGTCATGAGATTGAGAAAATCTATATAAGATAGTTTGTATCAACAGACGTGGAGAGAGAGAAAAAGAGAGAGAGTGAGAGAATGTGATAAAGAGCTGACTTTGTATGACTAAGAAATAGTCGGTCTTCTCTGAGTGAGAAAGCACATGTCAAGTCTTTGAGTTTCCATAGTTATCAGAAGAAATAATAGTTCTATGTATGAGACTCTCTTCTCAATCTCCATGCTTTGTCTATTGTAGTACACTTCAAAAGTTCACGTTTTCCAAGCAACTCGATGCTTGGCATCGAGTTTGAGTTGGTAGTTCTAATTTCATTCTTTGAGTTCTAATTACTATTGAATCTCCTTGAAAACATGAGGTTTCTTAAGCAACTCCATCATTGGCATCAAATTTCAGCGTAAAGTCGATGCCTAGCATCGAATTCCCCCATAAAAGTGGTTTTCTTCATTTTGTGTTCACGAGGGTATTTTGGGTGTTGAAAACACACCAATTTGATATCTGGCATCAAAATCTTGCTACAAGTCGATGCTAAGTTGAAAACTTTTATACGTAGACAAGTGCTATCACTAAAACAGGCAAGATTTCTAGTTTTGGCAGCTCATATAGGGTCATCTTGTGAAGGCCATAACTTGGTGTGTAGTGCAAAGTTTTTAGCAAGTAATAGCTTGTTGGAAAGCTCTTGTCTTCTACTTTCATCCACCAAAGACCTTGGGGAAATAATATTTTTGATAAGAGAAATAAGAAAAACATTGAAGGTATGTTATTTCAGTGACTAGAATTTTTTGTAGAAGCAAAGTTCTCAATTTAAACAATCATTTCTCAAAGTTTGGAGACGTTAATGGTGACCATAGAGGTTTTCTAGTGTCACATTAATTCATTTCTTGTGATGTTTCATACATCAACATTCACTCTCTCTCTCACTCTCACTCTCACTTTCACTCTTGTTGGGCGTGTAAAAGTGCGAGAGACACACGAGAAGCACACACAAGGAGCACAAACACAGCAAGACACACGAAGAGAATGATGGCTAGAATAGCTCTCTCTATTGAAAATGAACTAAATTGAAGTAAGAGCTGAATAACATCCCTAAGTACAAAGTACCACCACATATGAGTGAATCATGTATGTGGTAACATGGGGAAAAACCTCTAGCCAACACTAGAGTAAAAGTGCCCACGTATAGGGAAAAGGTTCACATCAAAGCTACTCGAGGATCACGTAAGTGTAACAAACCCCCTGGAGTGAATCATGTGAATACATACAAGGAGTGACAGATCAACCCCCACAAGGTAATAAGCCTAAAGCTTTGCGAAAAGCTTCAAACTTTTCTCATGGAAGATCTTTGGTGAATATGTCTACCACATTATCTTGTGTAGGCACATATACCAAATCAATATGTCCTGCATGAAGGTGCTCTCTCACATAGTGATAATGCACCTTAATATGTTTGGTTTGTGCATGAAACATTGGGTTTCATGCAACAGCCAAAGCACTCTGACTATTAGTGAGAATATGCGTAGCAGCATCAATCTCCATGCAAAGATCCATCAAAAGGCTTCTCAGCCATATACACTCTACTGTAGCTATGAAAACTACCCTATACTGACCTTCACAACTCGATGTCACCATTGTAGGTTGCTTCTTACTCCACCAAGATATGCATGAATCTTCAAGGAAAAAGCAATTACCACTAGTGGACATGCGAGTATCATAACAAGAAGCACAATCACTATCTGTAAAAGCATGCAAGCATGGCTGAATATCTCTATCATAAAAGAGACCTAAGCTCAAAGTGTAATGGAGATATCTAAACACACGTTTTACCACTTGCCAATGTTTAGTGCCAAGTCTATGCATGAATGGACTCAACTGGGAAACTGCATATTGTATATCCGGCCTTGTGTTGCATGCATATATAAGACATCCCACAACTTGTTGATAAAGAGAATTGTCAAGTGCATCACTAGAATCCTCAACTGAGAACCTGAATCCTATCTCAACTGGTGTGGAAACTGGCTTGCAATCCTCAAAGTCAAATCGCTAAAGTAGTTTTTCAACATACTTTGCTTGATGCATAACGAGTCCCCCCTCAACGGATACAAACTGGATGCTAAGATAGTAGCTCAAAAGACCAAGATAAGTGACATCAAAAGTATGCTGCAAATCAGCCATAAGAATGTCAAGTTTTGCATCACATGACCTAGCCAAGAGTATGTCATCGACATAAAGAACAAGCACTATAAGATCAGCCCCATTTTTGCGTAAATAGAGTGTGCTTTCAATCAGACTACATGTGAAGCCAAGAGCAATCAAGTGCTTATGGATTTTGTCATACCATGCACGTGGAGCTTGCTTGAGACCATACAAGGCTTTATGCAAGTGACAAACCATATGCTCTTACCCTTTCATAGCGAATCCAGGAAGTTGCTTCACATAAACGTCTGCTTGCAAATCACCATTCAGGAAGGCTGTTTTTATGTCCAACTGATGCACTTTCCAACCTCGATGGGTAGCCAATGCAACCACGGAATGAATGGTAGTCATGTGTGAAGTAGGTGCAAAAGTTTCCTCAAAGTCAATGCCATATTGTTGTTCATATCCTTTGGCAACCAATCTAGCTTTGTAGCAATCAATGCTACCATCAAATTTCCTCTTAATTTTGTAAACCCACTTTGTACCAATGGCATTCTTTCCTTTTGGCAATTCACATAACTCCCAAGTACCATTCCTATGTATGGAATCCATTTCTGATTGCATAGCACTCATCCATTGTGGATCGTCACATGCATCCTCAAAAGAAAGTGGCTCTTCATCATATTTTGTAGCAGTAAGAGAATAATCCACAAAATTACTTGATGCAGTGTGAGAGCTTGATCTTGTTCTACCAAGTAAAGGTGCACTCAATTTGCTATCCTGTGAAGTTTGTTTCAACCACTTTGGCATACTTTATGCACTCTTGATAGACATGCATTCATTATGTAATACATCTTCAATAGTTATATCATGTGTGGGCTGAATTTCACGCTCATTTTCAACCACATTTTGTCGCAAATGTTCAGCCATATGTGGCTCGAAATTTCCAGCATTTTTGACAATTTTTGGTTGAAAATTTTCAGCCATGTTTGGCTGGAAATTCTCTACATTTTCAGCCCTATTTGGCTGGAATTTTTAGCCCTTTGAACCTCACTTGGCTGGTCTACATTGCCATAGTCAAGTGCACCATTTTGGAACAAAGGCATGAGTGAATTGAACACATCTTGTGAGCTAACTATTGGCTGTTTTTTGCATTCAAGTAGAGGAAAAACTGAATTTTCAACAAATACCACATCTCAACTCACAATAATTATGTTCTTCATTGGATGGTACAATCGATATCCCTTACTTTCAGCACTATAACCAACAAATATACGTTTCTTTGCCTTTCATCAAGTTTGTGACGTTGTTGTGATGGCACAAGAGCATATGCCAAACAACCAAACACACGCATATGACTGATCATAGGCTTATGACCATTCCAAGCCTCATAAGGAGTGATGGCTCTCAATTCTCTTGTAGGGTAGTGATTCAACACATAGTTTGCACACATGACCGCTTCTATCCAAAACTTATCAGGAAGATGCTTTCCTTTAACCATACATCGTGCCATTTCAAGTTGAGTTCTATTTTTATGCTCGGAAACACCATTCTGTTGAGGTGTATATGGCACCGTACATTGGTGCGAAATACCTATTTCATGAAAAAAAGCATTAAAATCATGTGACATGTATTCACCACCACAATCCTTGCGTAAAGTCAAAAGTTTTGTGAAGAAAATTTTTTAGCCATAGCTAAAAATGCTTTGATGCAAGAAAATACCTCATTCTTTGCTTTCATAGGATACTCCCATGTATGGTGAGTAGCATCATCAATGAAGGTAACAAAATATACATGCTTCCCAAAGATGGAGTCTTGACACGACCACATACATCACTATGAACAATTTGTAATTTTCTTGTAGTGTGTGCATGACTATCTTTTGGAAAAGAAGCACGATGCATTTTTCCAAGAATGCAACCTTCACATCCATGATTTTCAATGGACGCAACTGTAGGCAAACCAATAACCATGTCCTTCTTTTGCAAGTAAAGTAACCCATTCAAGTTCAAGTGACCAAAACGAGCATGCCAAAGCTCCATTTTAGCCATGGAAGAAGTATGAGCAACCAAGGCATTTGAGGCAGCCCTCTTGTCTGTATTCATGTGATACAAACCATTACATAATGTACCGGACATCATGATAACATCGCCATTTCTGAAATCATGAACCATACACTTATCATCAACAAAGTGTACATGAAGTCCAACTTTGGCAATCAACGGAACTGAAATTAAGTTCTTCTTGATAGCGGGCTTATACAATGCATTTTTCAAACCATGTTAGCTTCATCATTCTTTGCATTTGCTGAATTTTCAGCAATAGACATGCCAGATTCTTTCTTCTTTTCATTGTCTTTAGCAAACTCTCTACATTATCAATAGTATGACCAGCCTTTCCACAATATTTGCATCTCTTCTTCTTTTGCAAATCGGCATCATTAGAGGAATGGGTGGAAGAGGAAGCTTGAGGCTTTGGCTTTGATGAACCCAAAGATGAACCATACTTGCTTTTCCCCTTTTGTGAGATAGCAAGTGCTTGCGTTTCCTCAATTAAACCACTCCTATTCACTCTAGATTGCTCTTCTTGCAAAAGAAGAGACACAACCTCATTAAATGCATACATATTATGATTTCCTTTTGCAACCAAACGGAGTGTAGTAGCAAATCTTTGAAAAGATTTTGGTAATCCTTTGAGAAACATAGAAATGAGTGATGCATCCAGAATAATCTCATCTATGTTTCCAAATTGCTCTTTCAAGTCCTTGATACGTGTGACATACACATCCACCGACTCATTTTCAGCCATACATACATCCTCAAGTTGCTTCCTCAAGTATACAACACGTGCTTCATTACGCAAGACATACAAAGAAGCAAGAGTGTCCCATGCCTATCATGATGTAGAACATGACCAAATGTGTGGAACTATATGGTGCTTCACAGAAAGCGCAATCAAAGCATGAGCTAAAGCATCTTTTCCATCCCATCTAAGCTGCTCGTGTGTAGGTGGAGAAGGAGAAACCATTGTAATCAAAGAAGATGCTCCATCTATGATAGTAGACTATGAAGTAGAAGCACCTGCGGGTCTTCGATCTACATCTTCCACTATGTTCCAAAGTTGTTTAGCCACAAGAACATGCTTCATCATGTAAGACCACATCGCATAGTTGGTCCAATCAATCTTATCTTCATCTTGAAAATGCAAAACAAGTCATTGCTCCCGCCATTTCACTAAAGAACAAGAATGTGATAAAATCTTCACTTTGAGGAAAGCTAAAATGAGTGCTGAAATTTCAGCTCACAAACCATCACTTTGATGGCAATTTTGACTGCACGAATGGCTTCAAAATGGGGGTAAAACCCCAGCGCACCTGCTAGAACTATTTCTTACCTGCTGAAATTTATAGTTCTATACTCGGAAGTCGATTTGCACTATTAAAAGTGCATGCGTGCCGCGATGCGAAAAACCGAAACTTAAGAAGGAGTTGAACCTACTCTGATATGACTATTGGGTGTGTGTAGAAGTGCGAGAGACACATGAGAAGCACACACAAGGAGCACAAACATAGCAAGACACACGGAGAGGATGATGGCTAGAATAGCTCTCTCTATTGACAATGAACTGAACTGAAGTAAGAGCTGAATAATATCCCTAAGTACAAAGTACCACCACATATGAGTGAATCATGTATGTGGTAACATGGGGAAAAAACCTCTAGCCAGCACTAGAGTAAAAAGTGCCCATGGATAGGGAAAAGGTTCACATCAAAGCTACTCGAGGATCAGATAAGTGTAACAACTCTCACTCTCAATCACAAGGTAATTCTCTGATTTTCAGTGTCCTCCTTGTTGATGCATAGGTCTTCTTATAGCATATTTTATCGTCGCCTAAAGAAGTGTGCGATCCACCAAATTTAGAGAAAGCTGATTCTCCATAATCACTTTTGCAAAATCATGTGTTTGTAATAGTGTTTCCTTGAGCGATATCTGTGAAAAATAAGACACCTAAGCATCAAAATCATAGATTGAGTAGAACTAGAGAAGCCCTTTTTTTGTGTTGGGAAACAACACTTTATGAAGCCTTTTAACTCAAAAAGGGTGAGGAATTAGCTTAAGCTTGTGAGAGACACTTTTATTCAATTTTCTTATCTGCAAAATAGTGTTAGAGATGAACCAAGTCCAAATCGGCCTCCAAGTATCACTTTTGATTCCTCCAAGTTTAGAAATTTTAGAAAGAGAGTAAAATCAATGCACTTTCTTACAATGAACTAAATGTAGAGTGATGAATGAGATACTTATAACATGATTCACAAAAACTTCACACAGACACTTTTATTCTCTTGTGCATGCTCTACCTTTCTCTCATACAAAATTTCTTCCTAATTCTTTCATCTTCTTATTCATTTTTCAACCAAAAAACATGGTACTGATAAGGTCTAGAGAGAGAATAGGAAATTTCTCATCCCAAAAATTTTTCCCATGTGCATAAAATTACCTAATTATTCACTCGAAGCAGTATCCTCACAATGGAATTTGGAAAGCTCAAAATGAATTATTTCACTAGCGAAAGGCTTATTACAATTCTTACCCCCTTTTAGGAACTCTATCTTAGGAAGAAGGATAATGTGCCAAGAAATCATCTAAGTTCACCCAAGTGGAACATTCTACTAGATATGCGTGCCGTTTTACCAAAATCTCTACTATAGATCTATTTCTAGGTAATCATTCCCTCCGATCTAATACTATTTCAAAAGCTCAAAGGAACCATCATCTTTCAGCTTATAGTTTTCTTGCAAAACGTGAGCAACATTAGGTACATATCTTTTAAGTAAGCTAACAAGAAATATAGGGTGCACATTTAAATGTTCACGTAATTCCAACAAATAAGCAAGAGAGCCAATCTTTTTCAAAACTTTAAAAGGGCCTGCATATTGATGAGAAATTCTATGATCCTTCCCTAGCAAAAAATTTTCCAAGTTCTTCATCCATCTTATCAAGCATTTCTTTAGACATTTCTACTTTATTTTTCAAACCCAAAAACGAAGGTGGAGTAAACAATTATAACCATACATAGCCTCAAATGGATTCATTTTTATAGATGCATGTCATGCACTATTGTATGCAAACTCAACTAAGGGCAAATATTCAGTCAAATTATCCTGGTTTTTATTCACATACATACACAACATATCTTCAAGTACCCAATTAACCCTCTCCATTTCCCCACTAGTTTGTGAATGGAAAATTGTAATCATACAAAGTTTCCTTACCAACCAGATACTTAATGGCAAAATCATATTCACTTAATAATTCAATCCAAAGCTTCTACCTATTTTTAAGTAATGGTTGTGTGAAACTATATTTTAGAATCTCATGATCTGTTTTCTATTCAAACTTAACCCCTAACAATAGATGTCTCCAATGGTGCATGCATAATAGCAAGCATTTCTAGATCATCAGTAGGATAAATAAGTTCATGTTTTTTTATTTTTTTGGACTCATATGCAACCATCCTACCATCGTGTGAAATAATGTCACGAGGAAGGAGATAAGGAAGAGAGCTCACACACACACTCACAATCAAAGAGAAACACAGATTGAGGCAAGGAAGAATGATCTTCTTCTTCTTCTATTACTTAAAAGGAATGTACAAGAATGACCTAAAAATAGTAATCTAGCAAATGCCATATATAAAGAAAAGTACATGAGGAAAATCCTAATGTCCATGAATGAGTGAGTTAGAAAGAAACAAATGTGCCATCACTCTTAGTAGATAAATCTAGTAAAGCTCAACGAAGTATCCCTGACATATACGTGTGTGACGACTATACATTTTAGAGAAAATATCAACATCTTCTCAAACTTTTTTGGCTTCTCTACTCCAAGTGCTTTAGTGAAAATATCAGCAACCTGCTCATCTATTCTCATATAGACAAGATCAAAATCACCTGCTAATACCTTCTCTTTGATGAAGTGATAATGTACCTCAATATGTTGTGTTCGAGCATGAAAAACAGGATTCCATGCTAATTGTATGCTGCTAAGATTATCACAATAGATGGTGATAGGCTTTTGCACTTGCACACCTTAATATGCATGTAGCATCTCTAGCCATGATGCCTCACATGGTACCATTGCAACACCTCTATACTCGAGAATGCAATAGTGGATTTCTTCTTACTGCTTCAAGTAATAGCTACACTCCCAAGTGAAAATAGAGAGCCACTATTAGATCTTCTATCTGGAATGCTTCTAGCCCAATCTACATCCGTGTATCCGTGAACTGGAAAAATCTACACCAACATCATAAAACAATGCATAATCCAAAGTAGCACTCACATAACATAGAGTGTGCCTCAGAGCATCTAGATGCAGCTTCCTAGGAACCTGCATAAATTGACTTTCAAGTCCAATAGTGTAGCTTCAATCAGGCCTTGTAATTGTGAGATATATCAAAGTTCCCACAATTTTCCTGTACATAGTAGAATTTTCCAGTGCTTCACATGATGTAGTATCCAACTTCAAATTATGATCTAATGAAATAGAAATTGGCTTAAAATCTGCCATACGATAATTTTGCATCATATTCAAGGCATATTGCCTTTGCGACATCCATATACCTATTTCTGTATGTATAAAATCAATGTCCAAGAAATAGTGCAGCACACAAAGACCTTTCATGTGGAATTCGTGCATAAGAAGTTTTTTTACCTCTTTAATGATTTCTTCATTATCACTACCTACAATCAAGCCATCAACATAAATAGCCATAGTCATGATGTCATCATCACCCTTCCTTGCATATAATGAATGATCTGCATCACACATAGAAAATCCAATGGTGGTCAAATAATCAGCAATCCTTGCGTGCCAAGCATGAGTCTTCATATACAATCTGCAAATATATTTTGGGTGCTTTGAATCTTCATATCCTTGTGGCCGGTCCATATATACTTCCTCCTGTAACTCACCATGTAGGAAAGCATTCTTCACATCCATCTGATGCAAAGTCCATCCTTTTGCTATAGCTAATGCAACAAGTGTTCTGATAGTAGACATTTTAGCTACATGGCTAAATGTTTCCTCATAATCAATGCCATAACTATGTGCATATCCTTTTGCTACCAACCGTGCTTTGTACCTGCTTATGCTACCATCAGCATTTGGCTTTATCTTGTAAACCCACTTGTGGCCTATGGATTTCTTTCCTTGCACTGATGGAGCCAGCTTCCATGTATCATTTCCATAAAGGACATCCATCTCCTCATCCATAGCTTTTTCTTGATCTATATTCCCAATTGCATCAAAACAAGAAGGTTCAACATCTTGTATTACCTTGGTCATGTAGGCACAATGAGGAGCCATATAGCTGTCATACGTCAATCGTTGCATATAATTCGGCATCCTCCCATATCTCATTGGTCATGGGTCACTTCTCCTTGTATCATCTGCATTTGCCTTTCTAACTCCTAGAGTCTTCATAGAGGGCAATCCAAGCTCCTTATCAAGGCTCTTCTCTGAACCGCTTGAATCTCCATCAATGTCTTCAAAACCTATTGATGAATTTCTTGGACTAAAATTTCCATGTAAAATTTCCACTGCATGGATTTGAGTTGCAACTACTGCTTGATGACGCATCTGGTCTACTCAAAGCTTGAGATTGTACACTTCATTTTTGAGCATTTCCTTTTTTCAAGTCCATCTTTGGAATCTACATAGAAGCTTGACATTTCAACACACAGTATGTCTCTACTTACCTTCACTTGTCGTGTGTTTACATCCCTTTTGCTCGAGAGAGTATCCAATGAACATACATTTTTCTTTTTTTGGATCATGCTTCATCCTCAACTCATCTAGAACATGTACATATACAATACAACCAAATACTTTCATATGTGATAAGTTTGGCTTTTTACATGTAAACTTCTCTTTAGGTGTAACTTGATGCACAACAGCAGTTAGAGTTTTGTTCATGATGTATACAACAATATGCGCAACTTTTGCCCAATAACAATGAGGCATATTCTTCTGAGTGATCAAAGCTCTTTGAAAGATAGAAAACAATGCTTAATACCTGAATCAATCAAGAATTTGATTCTATACGTAGAAATCATACCCAAAATTGTGATTACAAAAGCCTTTGGGAAAGAACTAACCACCATGCAATGTAAACTAGAGTTAGGGCACTTACCTCCATCATCTGCTTTCTCAATTGTTTTACATTCCTCGATGATGTTTTTCACCTTTGATTATGAAAGCCAAAATACTATCTTGTTCAAGCACTCATATGCCCAGTACCCTTGCTCCCAGTAATGAAAACACATACCAAGTCTTTTTGCCTATCACGGTCTTGTTTCCAATGGATAGGTTGATGGCTCCTTTGATTTTCCACATGAATAGGATTTGTACCTTGATTATTAGAAGATGAATTCTTCTTTGAATTGTTCATGTTTGTTGTGGTAGCTCTAGGTGGCCTATATCCCATTGCAATGATTCTGGTTTTGTTCACCTTCTACAAATTGAAATTCTCCATCTTCTCAAAATTCTCCGCCATCACAACAACACCTACAAAATCAGCACATCCACATCCCTTCACTTGATAGCAAACCTCTTCACGAAACTCTTCAATAAACTTACTCTTCAAAGCATCACCACTTACCTCCAATGCATATTTGTGAAGACTAAGAACTTCTCTTTGTACTCATCAATAGACAAGCTATGCTTGTCACTCTCATGTTGTCAAAAATTATAGAATTGCATCTTCTTCTCCATATGGTAGTGTGGAGAACAATAGCGTTTTTTTGCTTGTTCTCTAAATTCCTTCCATAGAACTAGACTAGAACGTGTCCGAGTCTGCATATAGGATTTCCACCATAGCTTTCCAATTCCACACGTGTAGAATCCCAACTTTTTCCTTGGAATCCTCACTAAATTTTCGAAGATCAAAGAAATCTTCAAGCTCCTCAATCAATGCTTCTAGGTTTTTGCCACTCTTTTTCTCACCATCAAAATCATTCAAGCATCTTCTGAAACTTTTTCGGCTTCTAAGTTTTTGTCCGAATAAGCTGATGTGGCATAGAATAATTCAGTAAAATAAGAAAGGCTTACCGTAAAATTCTATAATTATTCTTGAATAAACGAATTGTCAAATAACAAATAATGCACCCTAGCTTAAGAGTACTCCATTGGAATCCTTGAAATATAAGCTACTTGCTACAATATGGATCTTTCTTATTTTCCAGAGATCTTTTTCTCAGTTAGGATTGATCCTATGGTAAGTTCCATGTGTAAGTATAGGTGCTAACCCTTCCACCCATCTACGAAATACTTCTAAATTGAATAGGTAGGTGTTTGGTACCTTGTCTGTGACAAAGGAAGGAGATAAGGAAGAGATCTCGCACACACACTCTCACAATCAAAGAGAAGCACACACTCAGATTGAGGCAAGGAAGAATGATCTTCTTCTTCTTCTTCTTCTTCTTCTATTACATAAAAAGGAATGTACAAGAATGAACTAAAAACAAGAATACAACTATTGCAATATATAAAGACTAGTAGATAAGGAAAAACCTAATTTCCATGAATGAGTGAGCTGACAACAAACAAATGTGCCATCACTCTCAGTAGATGAATCTAATAAAGCTCAATGAAGTGTCCCTAACACATACCGTTGTGACCACTATACATGTCAGTGAGATGAAAATGTGATACATGTCATCATGGATCATCACATGTTGAGCTTAAAAATCTCAACACTCCCCCTCAAGCTCAATGCCATGTCCTCTAATCCAAGCATCTTCTGAAACTTCTTTAGCTTCTCTGCTTCAAGTGCTTTAGTGAAAATATCAGCAACCAGCTCATACGTTCTCACATAAACAAGATCAATATCACCTGCCAATACCTTCTGTATGATGAAGTGATAATGTACCTTGATATGCTTTGTTCTAGCACGAAAAATAGGGTTCTGTGCTAACTGTATGCTGCTAAGATTATCACAATAGATGGTGATAGGCTTTTGCACTTGCACACCTAAATCTGCAAGTAGCATCTCCAGCCATGGTGCCTCACATGATACCATTGCAACACCTTTATACTCAGCCTTTGTACTCGATAAAGCAACACTAGGTTGCTTCTTGTTGCTCCATGTAATAGCTACACCTACAAGTGAGAATAGAAAGCCACTAGTAGATCTTCTATCTGGAGTACTACTAGCCCAATCTACATTGGTGTATCCATGAACCTGCAAATCTACACCAGCTTCATAAAACAATGCATAATCCAAAGTAGCACCCACATAAGATAGAGTGTGCCTCAGAGCATCCAAATGTGGTTTCCTAGGAACCTGCATAAACTGACTTTCAAGTCCGATAGTATAGCTTAAATCAGGCCTTGTAATTGTGAGATATATAAGACTTCCCATAATTTTCCTGTATATACGAGCATTTTCCAATGCTCCACCTGATGTAGTATCTAACTTCAAATTCTAATCTAATGGCATAGAAATTGGCTTACAATCAACCATACCATAATTTTGCAGCATATTCAAGGCATATTGCCTTTGTGACATCCATATACCTATTTTAGTATGCATAAACTCAATGCCCAAGAAATAGCACAACACACCAAGATCTTTTATGTCAAATTCCTACATAAGAAGTTGCTTTACCTCTTTGATGCTTTCTTCATTATCACCACCTACAATCAAGTCATCAACATAGATGGCCATAAATGTGATGCCATCATCAGCCTTCCTTGCATATAGTGAATGATCTGCATCACACATAGAAAACCCAATGCTAGTTAAGTAATCAACAATCCTTGCATGCCATGCACAAGGTGCTTGCTTCAGCCCATAAGAAGCCTTTTGCAACTTGCAAACATATTTTGGATGCTTTAAATCTTCATATCCTTATGGCTGGTCGAGGTATACTTCTTCTTATAACTCACCATGTAGAAAAGCATTCTTCACATCCATCTGATGAAATGTCCATGCTTTTGCTGTAGCTAATGCAACATGTGTTCTAACAGTAGACATTTTAGCTACAAGGTTGAATGTTTCCTCATAATCAATGCCATAAGTTTGTGCATGTCCTTTTGCTACCAAACAAGCATCATCGTCAATTCATCTAGAACATGTACATATGCAATAAAGCCAAAAACTTTTAGATGTGATAAGTTTGGCTTTTTTCCTGTAAACTTCTCTTCAAGTGTAACTTGATGTACAGCAGCAGTTGGAGTTCTATTCATGATGTTTACAACACTATGAACAACTTGTGCCCAATAACAATGAGGCATATTCTTATCAGCCATCAAGGCTCTTGCTATTTCTGCAATATTTCTAGTTTTGTGTTCAGCAATGCCATTTTGTTGTGGTGTGTACCTGCATGAAAACTAACACCGAATTCCATGATTGATGAACTCATTTGACATGTATTCACCTCCTCCATTAGATCTTAATGTCTAAATATAATTCCCTATCTGCTTTTCCATCATAGGTTTAAAAACCTAGAAGTGAGTGAACACGTCACTCTTCTCTTTCATGAAATATACCCACACTTTTCATGTATGATCATCAATGAAAGTAACATAAAACTTGCAAGCACCCATAGATGTGGTCTTTGTCGGACCTCAAACATTTGTATGTACTACTTCTAGTATGTTCTCACTAACATGCTTGTCATGTAGAAATGATGTTCTTGACTATTTTCCAAATTGACATGCTGCACATACCTTTTGCATCTCTGCAACCTTGAAATTTGGTAGTCCATGGACAATCTCCTTTGACTGCATCAATTTCAACCTTTGGAAGTTTGCATGTCGAATCCGTTTGTGCCAGATCTCTATATCAGCAATGATTCATACACCTTTTGCAAACATGGTTACATCCATTTCATGAATTTTCACATTTAAGGTGAACATCCTACCTACTTTGTTTCTTTTGGCAATCAATCTTCCATCCCATTTGTATTCTTCTACATATACCCATGAGCATTGAACTTGACTTGTAATCCCTGGTCAACCATTTGTCCAATAGAAACCAGATTCTTTGTTATATTAGGAACATGCAGCACATCAACAAGATTTTTTACCTTCCCATCCTCCATAGACAATGTTATGTTTCTTGTATGCTCAATAGGGTGTGATGTGTTATCACCTGTTTCAACATATCCAAGAATTGGCAATTTCTGCAAAGTACTAAATCATTCCGCATGACTGATCAAGTGATTTGAATCACTTGAATCAACATACCAAACATTATCATTTGATTTTGAAACACCAACAGACATCGTATTCAACATGTGGTGTTGAACCATGAACAACTTCTTAGAATCATCTACACTTGTGGATGTATAGTTTTGATTCTTCAACCTGCAATCACGTTCAAACTGTGCAAGTTTAACACAATTACAACATCCTTTACTGTAGTTACCTGAATCATTTCTTTGGAAATTTTTGTGACCTCTTTGGCTCCCCCTGCGTCAAAACTATCCTCTTCCTCGTGCATGATTCCATTGTTGACCTTAGTCTTGGTTACTGTTTCCTCTTCCACTTCTGAAACCTCTATCTCTGCCTCTTCTTGTACTAGACTAGAATACCTGCTCAGAACTGGGCTTTCCTTGGGAGTTTGAATCCTCACCAAGATTCTTTTCTTCAATAATCAGCACGGATATCAAATCAACAAAATTTGGTATATTTTCTCTGGTCTGTATAGAAGTTCTGAACTGCTTATATACAGCTCCTAAACCACAAAGGCACACTTCCACCTTATCATCATCATCTACATTCATGCCAATAGATGCAAGTAACTCACATATGCTTTTGATTTTTCAGGTGTAGTCACTTACCGACATGCCAATAGATGCAAGTGACTCACATATGCTTTTGATTTTTCGGGTGTAGTCACCTTATCATCATCATCTACATTCATGCCAATAGATGCAAGTGACACACATATGCTTTTGATTTTTTGGGTGTAGTCACTTACTGACATGCCCTTCTTCTCTAATGTATGCAGCTCGTTCTTGTGTTGCAATTTTCATGCCTTTGTATTGGTCTCATACAATGTGACCAAACTGTTCCAAGCCTCTTTTGGAGTCTTGGCATCTTGTATGTGCCCAATCATGCTATCCTATATGCGGACACATAGCCAATACATTACCTTTTGTGCTCCTTGATTCCATTCCTCATATGCTCTTAACTAGTCATTAGGGAAAAAAGTGAGCCCTGCATGGGCCTTGTAAGGATTTCTAATTTTTAGGAATTAAAAGTCTTAATCTAGGAGATTAAGGGGGCTCCAAAAACCACTAGTGGTATTCTCAATTAAACTATGATTTGATTAATTTTGTTTTCTCATTATCAAATGCAAAATATTTCAACCTTTGGATGCTTCATTTCATTTGCCAAGATTAAATTCAGTTGGACCTCTAGAGAGAGAAAGCCTGACAAGTTGTGGGAGTTGGGAGATGCTCATGCACTTTTTGGGTACTCTCTGCACATTTTTCAGCCATTAGATGATGTCTAATCTAAGGGTAAAGCGCAAATGGGGCTGATCCCAAAATTGGATGTGATGTCAGTCGTTGGATCATGGATGGATCCAATGATGGAGGTTCAAAGGCGCCTTCCTCTTTTGGCCATTCAATCTCATCCCTTGGATGCTCTCTTGATCTAATGGACACAATTTTAGGCGCCTTTTTTCAGCACTATTCAAGCTACATCGTCTGATTAGATGGTCCATCCAACGGAACTTGTGCAAAGGCGCATTTTTTAAGGCTTGCCATATCTCATCCATTGGATGTAAAGCAAATCCAAGGGCTGAAATGCAAGGATGCCTTGGCTTTTGGCCTTCAATCTCATCCTTTGGATCATTCGGCCAATCCAAGGGCTATAAATGAATTGCATGAATTCCAAAACCATCCAAATAACCAAAACCACGAATTCTAGTCGGTTTTCTCCTCATTGACCACACAAAAACAAGGGAAACCTATGCCTAGCCTATGTGATTAAGGGACTAGACTATGGCCACCACCCTCCTCTCATTGGTCCATCACTAATCACCCCTTAAGCTAAAAGGCCCATGCAGGGTTCATTTTTCCCCTAATGTCCATAATATGATTCCTCTCTAGTAACTGCAGGGCATTTTGTTCTCTCCTTCGATGTACTTCCAATAGCCTTTTACCATCACGAAATTCCTCACTCTAAATCTCCAAGCATGGAAGTTGTTCTTGTCTAGCTTATCGCTCATAAGCTGACTCATTCCATCTGTGTTTGCCATTTTTGCAGCAATTCACAACACTACAAAACACTACAAGCGACACTTCTCCTTGAACACTATCGCAATATGTCATGGCAGTTCGATCTTAGAAAAACACAGTTTTCATGTATCAACAGTACACAGAATCACTTGAAATTTGGATCTCAAATATATGAGCGTTTTCGAATGGGATGCATGTTATAGTTTTGCAAACTGACCTGGTTTTTCTATGGGCCCATGTTGGTAGCAGTCACGGCACTCAAGGATCCACAAGACAAGGAAGCCAAAGAAGGGAGTCAGAGCAAGGAACAAGCAAGCAAGGCAGTCAACGAAGATCCGGCAAGTAGGCCATTCAATTTTTTCCAAATCAACATATTTATAACAGTGATTTTCATCACTACACGAACATTGTAAATACCATTTTTGGTAGATTAAACTCCATTTTGTTCAAGCGGAGGAGTCCTCGAGCTTGAGGAGTAGTAGAAATATCTATGATTCAGTTTTCATAATTTTTAGAGCTCGTTTGAGCCTCCAAATTAGCCTAGGAACCTAATTTTTAACTAGGCCGGACACTAGGTCTGGACAAGGCCATTAGCTAGTCAAAAACTATAAAAGGAGCTAGAGAGCTCATTTTTGGGAGAACAAAATTGTAATTTGAACTAAAAAGAGCTCTTGTAATTGTTTTTGGATCGTAATCAAAGCTTCCATTGTCTCACTCTTTGCTCTATCTCTGTGCGCGTGTATGTGTATATGTGTGCATGCTTGTGTGCTTCTCCATCACCACTTGTGCACATCACTTGCTTGAGGTCTTCATACCATCCTCTTGTCTTCCCGGATTGACATTAAAGGAGGTTCTACTCCCCACTGAGCTACACCAAATTTTGGCGCCGTTGCCGGGGATCGAGCTTTGAGAACGAGCGTGTGATGGTAGGACATAGAGTTGAGACATTGGAGCCATAGGTATTTTCTTCACCTTGATCTATTTTCTTTTGTTTTCTTCACCATCTTCATCACCATCATCATCATTACCATCCCCCACCTTCATCAAATTTTCAGTTTTTTTATGATATCACCCTTTGCACACCATTCCTCTCATTTCACGTGTGAGAGAGAGAGCTAGAGAGGGATAGTGTGCTTGTGCTTGTGTGTGTGTTTTCTGAGATTTTTTGTAGGAATCAGCATCCCCAACAGTTGTACCAGCTCCAACAGGTAAACTTTTTGATTGTGCAGGTCCCAAGGCGTTGACTTCTATCAATCATGATCGACAAAAAAATCGACTAGTTTGGTAAACCAAGTGCATAAACATGATATGTAGGCCTAGGGCATCCTAAAAAGGTGTTTAAAATTTTGAAATTCCTCTATTTTTTGTCAATTATGATTGACACATTAATCGCGACTCACAAACGATGATGGACACCTCTCGACGGACCTATCAATCACGAGCGACACATCGATCGAGACCGACAAAGTCCACGATCGATTGACCACGACCGATAGAGCCTCTGCGTGACACAAGTCAATCATGATCGACCCATCCATCGTGACTTACACATCAATCGCGATCGACAGCCACAACGGACCTGTCCATCGCGACAAACTTAGTCAATGATTGTTTGACCATGACCGATAGATTCGGACCACATGTCAATCGCGATTGATCCCTCAATCGGGATCGACAGCCACCACGAACCTATCAATCGTGACCGACCAGTCGATCATGACTGACACATCAATCGTGATTGACAGACCACTCGATCGTGATTGACAGAAAAATTCAGCATATTTTTAGGGTTAAAAAAAATTAAACCAATCCTTGGCCAAAATTGGGGAAAATCTAGTGCATAAAGAGGTTTTAGAAAACATTGTGAGCTATTATTGACTCCCTGTTTCACTCTTTTGACTTCCAAGTGCTTGACTAGCCATAACTTCTTCATAGGAACTCCCTTTGCTACAATTTTGGTTCCGTTGGAAAGCTCATTGAGAGAAATACGTGGGTTTCCAGTATAGGTAATTGTTGACCACCAGTCGGTACTAGGGAGTGAGAATACTGTTTAGGGCAAAAAGGAAAGCAAAGGGACTCAACTACTTAGTGAATGATGATTATTGTTTTTGCTTATCAATCCATTATAGTCAAGTTTATTGTTTAACTCGTAAAAATTGTAGGTATGAGGTGTGCAAGCAAGGATTTCAAGCAACCCTAGCAAGGTGATCACAGAGCTTGGGCGAGCGCATCCTGGGCTCCACTAGCACTCAAAAGGTGAAGAACTTGAGGTTGGAAATTCTCTTAACTCCTTCAGTCGATTTCTAGCTTAGGCTAAGAACGCATAGCATTGGAAGTAAGTTAGGGCGACGATAGGCATGAGACAAGGTTAAGACTGTCTAAGTAATCAAGTTCAAGCCAAGAGATAACTTGTGCATGTGATGATAACCTTAAAGGAAAGAATTAATTTTATTGCGATCAACCAAAAGTGCAAAAATTCATTCAAGTATTCCTGACGACACAAAATCATAAAAGATCATAAACACAATAACAAAGTAAAAAGAATCCAGTGGTGGATTCTGTAGTAGTTCAGTAGATACTAGCTTTAATTCCTTAGTGTTCTGAATGGATAAGTTTGCCATTTCTTGTCCTTTTTGGGTAACGAACGCAAGAGATTCACGTGTTTTGTCCAATAAGTTGCCTAGAGCAACCCGAGCAACTTCCTTTATCCTGTACCAACTGATTTAACTGCTTGATCTCTTAATCACTAGCAGCTAAAAGAACATTTTTTTCATTTAACACAGCAAGTGCTGCATCGCGTTGGGCAATTAGATTATCCTTCTCTGCAATCCGAGCTTGTAGGTCCTGAAGTTGAACCTGCAAAGCATGGTTCTCTACCTTAACTGCATTGGCTTCTTCCTGTAATGAAGCGATATCGGCTTCTAACAAGTCAACTTTCTCTTGTAGTTCCTGCCTAATATTTTCAGTTGCCAGCTTCATTTGAAGAGGTAATTGCTGAGAAAATTGGATCAGGAGACGACCCATTGATTCTAATTCATTAAACATTGGAGTCGGAGAAGGAAGTGGAGGAAGTGGTTGGGATGAAGAGGTTGATAATAGGTGAGGGGAAGATGGTGGAGAGTAATCGGGAGAAGAAGATGAAGTAGTGGGTGCGTCTGGAACAACATGCTCAACGGGGACAACAGACTCAACAAGGTTCATTGGGGGAGGAAGCGGGATAAAGGTATTCGGCAACAAGATTATACCGGTTGGATTCTACTTTGTCATCTTAGTTCGGTCAATCACAGCGTCAACTAGGACAATCACTTCGTTAAGAACTTCTACAACAATTTCCTTCACAATTTCTTGATTCTGCTGATGAGAATTTTCCCGAGAAGAAACTTCTTTAGAGTCTTCTACGTGGGCACCTTGTTCTTGCTGCTTAATTGGAGAAGAAGGGACGCATGATTCAACATGAAGAGAGGTGGCAGTGTCCTGGAAGACTTCATGATCCTGCTCAGCAGTTGATCCTTGCACCTAACTGCTAGAGGGGCTCACACATCTTTGTTTTCAGCAAAAAGTTGCAACAGGTCGGCATCATCATCTTCCTCATCCTCGAGCATTTGAGTAGATTCTTCATGCAACAAGAAGGGAGCGGTTGGAGGGGGTTGCACCGCTTGGATTGCTGGAAAGAGAAAAGTGAGGATATGGGATAGACGAGAACATGGAAACTCACCCTTAGTGACTTGTTTGATAATCGCAACACATTCACAGTGAATGCGCCGGAAGTAGAAGGATGTGAAATTGACAGTTTTGCGGGACGCAATGTCTATCAGCGAATAGAAGGGGCGAGAGATACCATAGGTGCGTTTTTGTAAGTTCAAAATAGCGACTAAAAATTGTAGAGCTGTACGCTCCCGTTCAAGTCTACACAGAATGGCGTACTCATTAGATGAGTGCCGGGGAAACAACTCTTTCATGGTGGCTACAGGAAGAAGTGGGCCATTCTCCAATCCTTCCCGAGGAAGTCGGAAGGCATCGGCAAACGAAGCTAAAATAATCACGACTCGTGATGGTAAACAAGCTATGGGCCAACACTGCTCTATAGCAGGTGTAGAGGCGATGGCAGAAATGATCTGCACATAGCAAGGTTGACACTCCACTGAATGCCAAGGCAATTCAGCGAAAGCCAGAAGACCACGGGTGCGCAAATACTCACTCACCTCAGGAATAAGTCTTGCACGGAAGGTGGCGACATTCGCGAGAGCTTCCGTGGAGCGCAGGAGTAATCACAAGAACACAGAAAACAAATAACGCACAAGCACACAAACACAATAGCGATTAACAATAAAAGAAATAAGATTAAGTAGACACACGAGCAACATCAGGCGGTCGAAAACCCTAATCATCGCGCGGTATTGGAAAGATATCCGTCATAATTACGGCATGCATGTAGGAACAGAAACGGTAACACAGGGCGGCGATTAATCATATTTAGATATCAAAACGAGGAGATTATGGTCCATGGTCAACCAAAATACAAGACCGAGAAAAAGAAAACGAGTAATAAGGAAAAAGAAAACGGATCGAAGATATCTCAGGTATTACGTCATCGGATGATAGGGGCAAAGTTTAGAACCGTTGATCACTTTTGGAAGAGGAACTCCCGTTAACGTTGCCAACCAAAAAGTAGCGGGTCCCACTTGCTCAGTAATCCGGTAAGGGCCGAACCACCGTAATTTAAATTTGCCCGCAGATCTATTGGCTTTCACATTATAGAATAAAACAAGCTGGTCCACCGAAAAGACAGGGGTTTGGAGAAAGCGATCATGTGTCTGAGCTTGGCGTGACTGAACTTCTTGCAGGATCATAAAGCTTTCCCAGTGCTATTCATCCAAAGATCTGACCATATCCAACCGAAATGGAAAGGACTCTTCTGGCAGCAGTTTCTGAGATAAAGCAACTCGCAGGCTCGACACTACTACTTCCATCGGCGCAATGGCTTCCAATCCATAAGCAAGTTTGAACGGAGTTGATCCGGTTGCCACCTTGTACGTGGTCCGATAAGCCCACAAGACTGCAGGTAAGAGCTGGTCCCAACATTCCGAACATTCCAGGATCAATTCTCATAGTATATTCAACAAAGTCTTATTGGTACTCTCCGCCAGACCATTGGCACGGGGATAATAGGGCGAGCTGAATTTGTGGACAATCTAAAAAGTCTCTGTCAATACTTGCATTAAGTGGTTAGCAAAGTGTGTACCTTGGTCCGTGAAGATTTCCAAAGGAAACCCAAACGTCCTTCATTATGCATTTAGCCACCAAAACTGATATGGCCGACCGTAAGGCCCAAGCCTCCACCCACCGAGTGGCATAATCGGTACAAGTCAAGATATAGCGGCTGTTGGTGAGAGTAGTTGGGGGTGTTATGGGACCAATGAAGTCTAAACCCCATTTCTGAAATGGCTCCAGAGGTAGAACAGGTTGAAGTGGGAATAAGTGTCGCTGTAAAGGATGTCTAGATCCCTGACAAATATCACACTATTGCACATATTGAACAAAATCTCGATACATGGTAGGCCATCATAGCCCACTATATAAAATTTTCCGATGGGTAAGATCAATGGCAAAATGTCCTCCAATAGGCGATGAATGAGCCATGGCGATCACTGATGCGGGTTCATGTGGTGGGATGCATCCAAGCAAAACACCAGTCTAATCTACGTAATATAATTGACCCACAACCAACCGGAATCGTCTGCTGTAGACCGCAAATTTTCTGCGTAAAGCAACAGGAGTATTAGCAAGGAGACAGCCATCTGTGAGAAAAGTTAGTAACATATCATAGTATGTAGTAGCAACAGGGGGTTCTGCAGAGTCTTCAGAAGTGGTCTCAGTAACGTAAATGGCCGGTGTAGTGTCATCAACCCCTACTGGAGGCTCATCGAAATCCAGTCACGATAGAAAATCCGCCAAAGCATGTGCTATGCCAAGTTGATGAATAATGTCATATTCGAACTCCTGTAGCAGTAATACCCATCTCGCCAGTCTTCCACCTAAATATTGCTACCGGACCAAATACATGAGTGCAGCATGATCCACATGGAAGGTGAATTTTTGGCCCAACAAATAATGTCAAAACTTCTTAACAGAATACACCAACCCGAGACACTCTCTTTCTGTCACTGAGTAGTTTCTTTTGGCAAGGGCTAACCGGCGACTTGCATAATATATAGGCCTGAACCATTTGTCAGTTTGCTGCATTAGTACGCTACCAATAGATATATCCAATGCGTCCACAAAGATATGGAACGGACGTTCCCAATCAGGTGGTTGCAAAATTGGGGCGTGCATCAATAAAACCTTTAAACGATCAAATGCATTCTAGCACTCCTGTGTCCAATCATACTGTCGTGGCGCGTTGGTCATAAGCCTGCTCAATGGTGTTGCTAAGTGAGCTAACCACCGTAAGTGCCTGCCATGCCACCGGATTTGACCAAGAAAGTGCATAACTTCTTTTGGTGTCGTTGGAACTGGTGCTTCTAACATAGCTGCTACTCTATCCGGCTCGACCTGTATTCCTTGTTTAGAGATAATATGGCCGAGTAGTTTACCACATGAGACCACAAAAACAGATTTGGTCGGATTCAAACATAATCGGTACTCTCGGCATTTTTCAAAGCAGCACTGTAAATGATACAGGTGCGCCGAAGTCTTGCCAAATAAGGAAAAATCATCCGAATATACTTGCATAAAGGTAGTTAGGTAGGGTGAAAAGACTTCCTGCATGCATCTTTGGAAGGTACTCGGGGCATTCCTTAAACGGAACCACATTACGGTGCAAGCATAGACACCCCAGTTTGTTATAAAAACTATCTTCGGTATATCCTGTTCTACCATTCTCACCTGATTATATCCACTGTATCCATCCAGATACGAATACATCTCATGTCTTGCTACCCTGTCAAGCATTGTGTCTAGAAAGGGGAGAGGGAACAGATCCAGTAGAGTGGCGGCATTGAGTTTCCGGTAGTCGACACAGATACGCAACTGTTTATTTTTCTTCGTAACGATCACTATTGGTGAAATCCACTCAGCATGCTCAATTGGCAGAATAAAGTCCACCTTCAGTAGACGATCAAGTTCCGCCTTAACCTACGTCGCGTAATTATGATTCATTCTGTAACTTGGTTGCTTAATGGGTTTCGCATCCGGTTTGAGTACTACTCGATGTTGATAAATCCGTGGGTCAAGGCCTTTCATATCTCTATAATCCCAAGCAAAAACATCGGAGAATTCACGAAGGAGTTGTACCAAATCATCTTGAAATGTCTCTGCTAACCCTGCCTTAATTTTAACTGATCACGGGTTGACCGTGTCACCCAAATCGTACGTTATTAACTGATCTTCCGGTACATAAAATTGTCGAGGTTGCACTAAATCATCAGCTGGCTGCAAGAGTTGATGTAAGGTTGCTTCATCCATGCCTACGTTATCATCTGCTTCTGCATGTCCGGTCACTGGTTTGACCGTACAAACTGCTGGACGCCAATTGTCTGCTACCTACTGGAGATCTATTGTACCTAATGAGATCAGATTCTTATTGGTCTTGAGGAACGCCTCTTCCTCATCATCAGATAATCCATCCAACATATGAACCGGCTCCGCTACATATGGTCGTGCATGAAGGTCAGAGGGTTGCATAGCATCCAATTTAACTACATATTTCCGGTGATTGTCTTTGAAAGTTAACTCTTGCACTGACCAATCCTGTACAACTTTGGCTTGCTTCAGCCATGGTCGTCCGCACAGTAAGTTGTAGTCGAGGCTGGATTCTGGTAATTCGAGAACTACAAAAGTCATTTTAAATGTGGTGCCCTGCAAGATAATTGGAATATTACGTACTAATCCCACCGAATGGACTCGGGATTGGTCTGCCATTCATATAAGAAATTGTATGGGTTCAATTTGGGTCCAACCCAATTTCTTGCAAAGCGCTGTTGTTGCAATATTCACACCCGAACCACCATCAATTAACGCTTGGGTAATCTTTTGGTTTTTATGCCATATTGGGATCAATGTAACTAAGTGATCCACCGTAGAATCAATTTTCGGTTGTATGGTTACGGTCGCTGAAGTACATGATGACCCGGGGTTAACCTGCTATTGAAATTGCTGCTGGACTCCTAGCACTAAGGCGAGCAACTGCCCCAAAGGGAGTGTGATTGAAGCCTTAGATAGGATATCCCATACTTGATCTGTTTGGGTCGTACTTCTCACCGATTCTGATGATGATTCTAATGTTGTTGTGGCCGAATTTTGTTCATTCAATCTTGCCTGCGGTAGGGGGACCTGTGTTACCGGAATTGGATCAGGAAACATAGTTGGTTCCTTAGTTGTCCAGTGACTAGCCTTTGCAAACATTCGCTGCTGCTCACGGATACTAGGCTAAAAAACTTCAGCTGTTGGTTGCAACTGCTTACCCGATCTTGTTTGCATGACAGTTGCTTGTGACTCAACTGGTGAGATATAAACCATGTTGGTCATTGGATTTTGTCGCTCCTTCTTCCTTTTATCGTACTCTGTTGCTTCCTTGCAGAATCTACGGATGTGGCCAATCTCGCCGCTAAATGACTTCGAGGGGGTGGAAGAGAGGTACGTTCTGCTGATGTACCTGCCTGCCATCGGTTTGCATTGAAATTGGTGTTCCGCTGATCCCAATAATTCCTATATCCTTGCGACTGATTGGTTCACATCTGTGGCGGCACATAATAGGTTGCTGGCTGACCTGGTTCTTGTATGATGGCGTTTACAGCTGCTCTACCCTACACCTTGGCATTATACGTGCAAGTTTCCGTTGAATGTCCTGTTGTGTTACAGATGGCACAATACATCTGGTTAAGGGCACAGGTGGAATTGGTGTGCCCTGGATTTTTGCACTTGGTATGGATCATCAACTACGTTCTTACTGGCTTTCAGCCATTCCAAGTCCTCTGTAAATCCTCCATCTTTATGCTTTAGTTGCACGGCCATTGAAATAACAGCATCCAGTGTCATTCCACCCACACAGCGGATGATCATGATTTGTTTGAGCTGCGGATTTAAGCCATTTATAAACCACTCTGTGATGACATCATCAGACAGATGAGCATGCACCAGTGGCAGCTGCCGCAGGTGCATTCTAAACAATGTCGCATACTCTTGGACACTCTGATGGGACTTTTGCCGATTTTTCTGCAAGTAATCAAATATCTCTGCAGGATTCTTCTTTAATGGAAACCTCTACAGGAATGTGTTCTTTACCTCATCACAAGTACCGAAATGATTGATATCATACTCTGTTACCCATCTCACTGCTTCATTGACCAGCGTGGCCTGAAACACAATGGCCTTATACGCCGGGTCGGGTGGGTGGTTTAATACGACATAACTGATCTCAAAGGTGCGCACATGTGCATCAGGGTCGTCACCCAGAAATACACCGAACTTTGTGTAAGTCACTCCTGTTGGCACCGATCAAACTGGTATAATTGGTTGCGACTGCTGCTGTTGTAGTTGGTGAAACTGCGGTTGTGTAAACATTGCAACAACAGCACTTTGTCAACGGATGGGATGGACACAAATTGAACCTGTCCAATTTTTTGTCCGAATGGTTGATCAATCCCGAGTTCATCCAGTGGGATTGGTGCGAGATATTCCTATTAATCTTCAAGGAGTTGTCTTTAAAATGATCTTTGTTATTCTGGAATTACCCGAATTCAGCCTTGATTATAACCTGCTCTTTGGACGACCATGGTTAAAGCAAGCTAAGGTAGTTCAAGACTAGTCAGCACATGAATTGATTTTTAAGAATAACCACCATAAATATGTCGTTCCATTGGACGACATGAAGCCTTGTGACTTGCATGCACGACCATATGTAGTCGAACCCGTACACATGCTGGATGGTCTTTCAGATGATGATGAGGAAGCTTTTCTTAAAGCCAACAAGGATCTAATGGCACTCGGAACTATGGACTTACAAAGGTTTGCAGATAACTAGAGTTTGGCGGCCTATACGGTCGTACCACTGACTAGAGTGTCTGAAGAAAGTGTAGCACAGATGGTGGATGATACGATGCTCCAACAATTGCTCCAACCAGTGGATGATTTTGCCATGCCCTGATAATTCTACGTACCGGAAGACCAATTGGTTACTTGCAACTTAGGTGATGAAACTAATCCACGGCCAGTGAAGATAAAGGTGGGACTATAAGAGACCTTTCAAAATAACTTTCTGCAATTACTACGCGAATTCTCTAATGTGTTTACATGGGATTACTAGGATATGAAGGGGTTGGACCCGTGTATCTATCAACACAGGGTTGTGTTGAAACTAGATGCCCGGCCTATTAAACAACGCAGCTATAGAATGAATCCTCACTATGCGGCCCAGGTAAAAGCAGAATTGGATTGATTGGTGAAGGTTGGGTTTATTGTTCCTATTGAGCATGCGGAGTGGATTTCCCCTATTGTCATAGTTCCTAAGAAGAATAAGCAATTACGGATATATGTGGATTACCAGAAATTAAACGCAGCAACCATACCTGATCCATTCCATCTACCGTTTTTGGACATTAGACGATGTGGCAGGACGCAATATGTACTCCTTTTTGGACGGATATAGTGGTTATAACCAAGTACGAATGGAAGAGCAGGATATTCCAAAGATATCATTTATAACAAATTGGGGTGTCTATGCATGTAGAGTGATGTGGTTTGGTCTGTGAAATGCTCCAAGTATGTTTCAACATTGTATGCAGGAAGTTTTCTCTCCTTATCTAAGCACATTCATGAGAGTTTACTATGACGAATTCTCCATATCCGGTGATACTTCGGTGCATCTTAACCATTTACGGTGCTGTTTTCTAAAATGTCAAGAATACTGTTCGTGCCTAAACCCAAATAAATATGTCTTCTCTGTATCTTGTGACAAGTTGCTAGGACACATTATCTCCAAATAGGGGATTCAAGTCGACCCAAATAAGGTGAAGGCCATACTAGAGGCACCTACCCCCAAGACACCCAATGAAGTTATCTGCTTCTTGGGACAAATCCGGTGGCATGAACAACATTTACGATGGCTTGCTCATCTGGCCACGCCACTCAATCGAGTGATAGTCAGTACTTCTAATCAGTTTGAATGGACGGAGGCATGTCAACTCTCTTTCGATCGGTTGAAGTCACTATTAACGCAAGCTCCTATTTTACAAGCACCAAATTGGGAACTCCCATTTCATGTCTTTGTGGATGCATCCAACATTGCAATTGGCAGCGTGCTGATGCAGCAAACGGAAAAATGGTTCCATCCAGTGTATTATGCGAGTCGTAGATTAGCTTCGGTGGAGCGTAATTATTCAATAACTGAACGTGAATGTCTCAGATTAGTATATTTGGTGAAGAAATTCCGGCATTATTTACTGGGACGTTGCTTCACCTTCCATGTCGATCATGCGGCTTTGGTGTACCTTGTTCGCCTAATGCATTTGGGAGGAAGACTAGCAAGATGGGTCTTGTTGCTCCAAGAGTTTGATTATTCAGTAGTACATCGACCAGGATCCGCTCACGCACTTGCTGATTTTCTATCTCGGTTGGATTCTGGTGAACTTCCGGAAGGAGTTGATGATACCACACCTTTTATTTATGCAACTGAGACTATACAGGATGATCAACACAAATTTCCAGTAAAATCCTCCTATTATGACACTTTGATGTTTTTCTTGACCAGTGGATGTCCTCCTAGCATGACCTCTACTGTTGCTCACCGAAAACTGGCCATGTATAGTCGATGATTCCGGCTAATTGTAGGGCAGTTATATTACATGGATCACTTGGGAGTACTACTCAGATGTGTTCCACCACATGAAATTGCTTCAGTAATCACAATGGCTCATTCAGCCCCAGCTGGAGGTCATTTTGCAATGGACTTGACCCACCAAAAGATTCTGCAAAGTGGCTTATGGTGGCCTACTATGTACCGAGATGTGACCAAGTATGTGCGACAGTGCAATGAGTGTCAGCGTCCGGGTCAACCTTTACAGAGACATTACTTTCCACTCCAACCAGTTTTGCCTCTCGAACCCTTTCAAAAGTGGGGTTTGGATTTTATCGGACCAATCACACCTCTTGCGACACTTACCAATAACAGATATATTCTTACCTACACGGATTAATGCGACTAGGTGGGCCAAAACTTGGGCTTTACGGTCAACCACAGCTACTGCGGTCGCTAAATGTTTGATGAGAGATATTTTTCCATGTTATGGTTTACCTTTGGAGATTGTGACTAATCAAGGTACGTACTTTGCAAACACATTAATGCAAGTGCTTACTCATACCTTCCAGATTGTGCATAAGTTCAGTTCTCCCTACTATCCATGAGCAAATGGACTCACTGAGAGCACCAACAAATCTCTATCGAACATCTTAAAGAAATTGGTACTATATTGCTCGGAATGATGGGACCAATTCCTACCTGCCGTATTATGGGCTTACCGTACAACATATAGGTGGCTACGAGAACAACTCCCTTCAAGTTGGCTTATGGTTTGGAGGCGATTGCTCCTATGGAACTGGTGGTTCCTAGTCTACGAGTGGCATTGGAGCAAAAATTACTACCGCAAGAATCTTTTGCTTTCCGATCGGAGGCTCTACAATCTCTAGATGAACGCCTTGAGAGTTTTATAATGTTGCAGGAAGTTCAGCTCAGACAAGCAAGAACTCATGATCCTTTCCTTATAATCCCCATGTTTACCATCAACCAATTAGTGCTCTTTTATAATGCTAAATCTAATCAATCTCCAGGAAAGTTTAAATTGTGTTGGTTCGGTCCATATCGCATTGCCGAACAAGTGGGAACAACAACCTTTTGGTTATCCACCTTAACCAGTACCCTTCTTCCTAAAGTGATCAATGGATCGAAGCTTCGTCCCTATTATCCACCACCTTCATCCTCCTGATGTTTGATTGGTATTTTTTTACTTTTCACTTATTTTTCTTTTCCCACTATTCTGCATCAACATTCTTGTCCTCTTTACATAATTTCGGTTGACTGATTGACCGTAATCCTTAAGTTTTCTTACCTAACCATGATTAGTAGCGGTCATCTATGTCTCTGATTCGGTTAATGCGTGCATGTTGCCATTATAACTGTATATTTCCAACACTACGTGATGATTAGGTTTCTTTTCGTATGATTCTTTAGTGTTTCTACTTAATCTTGTTTTTCATGTTGTTATTTGTTATTGCATCCTTGTGCGCTTGGGACCTTTGTATTCCCTATGTTCTTGTGTGTTCTGAGTGCGCCATGGAAGCTCTAGCAAATATCGTGACCTTCCATGCTGCTCTCACCCCGAACGTGCACGAGTACCTGTGTGCTCGAGGACTTCTGGACTTCTGGCCTTCTGGCATTCAATGGACTGTCATTCCTTCTGTGCACAGATAATCTTTGCCATAGCCACCACGCCTGCTACAGAACATTGTTGGCCGCTGGCATGTTTGAACCCCTGCATTGTTGTTACACTTAGTACAGTCGCAGAGGGATTCCGTCTCCCTCAAGAGGGGTTGGTCGATGGCCCTCTCCTTCCTATGGTGACAATGAAGGAACTATTTCCCTCGCACTCATCTAACGAGTTTTCCATATTATGTCAACCTGAATCGGAGCGCACCGCACTCCAATTCCTAGTAGCTACCCTAAACCTCCAAAAACACACTTACGGCATCTCTCGCCCGTTTTACTCCATGATCGATACTGCATCACAAGAGGCCGTCAACTTCACTTCAATCTTTTTCCGATGCATTCACCATGAATGCCACACCATTTCTAAACAACTAGCCAAGAATGAGATCCCTCAGACTCGATTACCGCACCTGCTCACCTTTCTCCTTCCGGTGATTCAAGCAGAGCAACCACCCCTTGTGAACAGTTTGCTATTACATGAGGAGTCTACACAGATGCTGGAGGATGATGATGATGATGAAGATCTTCTCCACTTCTTCCGGCGCAAATACACTCGCATCAGCCCATCCCAAAGTCAAGTGCACGAATCAACCGTTGTCCAAGAGGTTGAAAATTTTCATGACACAGCCACTTCATTACAGGTAGCATCTGCCCACTCTTCTCCAATTAAATGGGAGGATCCTGATATTAGCATGGAAGATGTGGCTGAACCTTCATGGCGGGATGAAGCCCAATCCGTGGATGATATGGTTGTGAAGGATACAGAGGCTAAGAGCATTGCTGTGGTAACACATATCGAAAGGGCGTAATGCAACAGTTGTAACTTTTTTATTAATAAAAGAAGCATATGTGCACAGAGGGTATGTCATCGCCGGACTGTGAGTCTGGCAAAATATCTGAAGTGGAGCATGCATTACGGATATTTGGTGTACCCTGAGTAGTCTAAATCTGTGTTTAGAAGTTTAGACACTATTTTTTGCAACTAAGTTTAAATTTTTTTATGATCATCAAGCTCTGTTGTACTTGGTAAAAAAACCATGCACTACAGGTAGATTAGTAAGATGGTATCTCTTACTAATTGAATATGACTTTGAAGTAGTGGTGAGGAAAGGCAAGACTCACTTGAGGGCAGGCCACCTCTCGAGACTCACATCTAGAGAGGCCCCACAAGGAGTTTCAGATGATCTTCCTGATGCTTACTTGTTCAATTTGGAAGTTGTACCGCAGTGAGCTAAGACATTAGTGCCAGTATTGACATATGGACCTAAACACCCAGTAATAAACACTCAAGATAAAGAAGTAGTGAAGGCCCAAAAGTACCATATCATGGCCGGAAGTATGTACAAGCATACAGATCAAGTAATATAAGCTTGTTGTGTGGAAAAGGAGGAGTACACCAGGTGGTTGCAATTAGCACATGTGGGTGCATTGAGCAACACTATTCAAGGCAAAGAACGCTACATACACTAAGGAGACTCGGAGTTCACTGGCCAACTATGGAAGTTGATGTCCATAAGTTCTGCAAGGAATGCCAAGTCTGTTGTATTAGACCACCTGTAGATCATGCTACAACTGTACCAAGTGTCTCTAATACCCGATTGGAGTGAGCCCTTGGCAGCCTTCTTGAGGATGAAAACATTCCCTCAAGAGATGACCCTCGCTAGAAGAAGCTTAGAACAAGAAGCCCTCGATTACGCACTCATTGGTGATAATCTATACAAGTGTGGAAAAGATGGATATCTGAGATTGTGTGTCCATGAGAGTGAATATCTTAAGAGCTTGGAAATTGCTCACCAAGGTGTAGCACGAGGACACTTTGGACCAGACTGTGTGATTAAAGCAATCCTATTTGTAGGCCTGTGATGGCCAACCCTTCGCATGGATGCACATACCTATGTGAAGCGATGTGATGTTTGTCAACGAACCCAATACCCCATTCGTAAAGATGAGATGCCATTGAAACCTATGATGGATGGACGTGCATTTTCTAAGTGGGGAATAGAATTTTTAGGTTCTATTAACCCCCGAGCTAAGAGTTCACATGCTGAATACATTATTCTAGCCACACATTATCTAACCAAATGGGTAGAGGTGAAAGCCATGATGAAAAACGATGCTCAAATAATAGCTAAGTTTTTATTTGAGAACTTGTTCACTAGATATGGGCTACCGATAGAGCTAGTAAGTGATAGAGGCACTCACTTCTTGAATGAATTCATTGAAACTCTAGCCCGCCCCCTATCACTGAAAAGCTAATGGGCAAGCTGAAAGCACGAATAAGATTCTATGCAATGTGCTGACAAAATTAGTGAATAACAAACGCTCTGATTGGGACAAACAACTACACCATGTTGTTTGGCCATATAGAGTTGTGTTGGGATACAAGTCATAAGAAGAGCATATAGGCAGAAAGGAATAGTCATGCACGATACGGCAAGAAGGCCCAATCATCTTTTTCATAAACTGTTTCCAACTCAAGTGATTTTCATCACTACACACACATTGTAAATCCCATCTTTGGTAGAATAGACTCCACTTTGTTCAAGCCAAGGAGTCCTCGAGCTTGAGGAGTAGTAGAATTGGCTACATACCAATTTTCATAATTTTAAGACTCTGTTTGGGCCCTCAAATAGGCTCTAGAACCTAATTTTTAAGTAGGTCACACACTAGGTTTGGACAAGGGCAAAGCTAGTCAGAAAGCTATAAAAAGAGCTAGAGAGCTCATTTTTGGTGTCAGATTGTTAGTGATTTGAGCTTATGTAAGACACTTTTTGACTAATGCAAAGAACTCCATTATTCCTCTCTTTGTTGTTGCCTTGTGTGCGTGTTTGTGTATGTGTGTGCATGTTTGTGTGCTTCTAACTCACGCACTTGGGCCTTCACTTGCTCATAGTCTTCATACTATTCCTCACGTTTTCCATGGATTGACAATTATGAGGTGGATCTCCTCATGTTGGTACTTGCCATTGTGCTAGAGTGACACCAAATTTGGCGCGGTTGCCGAGGAGAGAGCTTCGAGGACGAGAGTGTGATGGTAAGATGTAGACTTGGGACATTGGAGTCATAGGTAATATCATTTCTTTTCCTTAGTTTTCTTCCTTTTTTCTAGTTTTTTGCATCACTATCATCACCATCATCATCCTCACCATCTCCCACCTCCATCTCTATCTTCACAAAAATTTCAATTTTTTGGTCATATTCCACTCCCCACCTCAGTCCTCTCATTTCATTTGTGAGAGAGAGGTTGCATGCAATCTGTTTTTGTGTGTTTTTTGAGCTTTTGCTGCATGATCTAGCAGTACCACCATCTCCAACAACTTACATAGGTACAATAGAACTCTGGATAGGTCCAGGGACGATGACATCTGTGTATCACGAAAGACAGAAAAACTCAATGTTTTTTGAATGCATGCTTGGCACGATAACCTACACCATTAGAGCACTCCAAAACACTAGAAGTTTAAAAAAAAATTGTGTTTCTTTTAATCTATTGTGATAGACACCGTCGATCGCGATAGACAGCGTCTATCGCGATAGACATCGTCTATCCTGACAGACAGCACCCCACGCCAAAGGTCATCTATCGTGACAAACATCGTCTATTGCGACAGAGAGACACCATGACAGAAGACAAACACGGTCTATCGCGAGAGACACCCGTCTATCGCGACACATAGAGTCCCGCAATAAATAACATCTATCACGACAGAAACCGTCTATCCGGACAGACCAAAACCATGATAGATGATATCCCTCATCTATCGTGATAGACACCATCTATCACGACAGACTAAAAGCATCACAAATGACAGGCACTCGTCTATCGCGACAGGCACTCGTCTATCGCGACAAATAGGACCCCACAATAGACCCCGTCTATCGCGATAGACAACATCTATCGTGACAGATAGGCCCACGATAGACGACAGACTCGGTCTATCATGACAAATACCCATCTATCGCGATAGACACAGACCCATGATAGACACCGTCTATCATGACAGACACCATCTATCGTGACAGACAACCCCACGTGATAGTCAATGTCTATCACGACAGACACCCATACCATTACAAAGGCCTTAGAAAAATGCACTAAACTCTTGAAAGGTCCTGATTGTCTATTTTAACCCGCTAAACCGTGAATTGTCATAAGTTTTTCATATGAAATCCATGTTTTGAGCTCTAGAGCTTGTCAGAAAGCTCATTTTTTATAAGAATAATGTGTTGATTTTCAAATAGGGTATTTTGAAGTTCACCCTCTGTGGGGTAGGTACACCAAGGGAGCTCTAGAGAAAATTTTTTAGCAATCCAAAAGGGGGGAAAAAGGGTCTTTAAAAGTGTATGTATCAAGTTGTTTGTCAATTAAAGGTAAAAACTTGAGCTAAACTTGGAATTTTTACAAGATCATAGAGAACATGGAGAAATCAAAGCAAGTGCCATTGTGTGTAGTCTTGGGAACGTGCTTCCTGAAACAAGTGTAGCAAGGAGAAACTACTTGAGGTTGGAACATCTCTCAACCCCCTGAGTCCATTCTTAGCTTAGGCTAAGTGTGAGTAGTTGTCTTGAGTGACTAGGGGTATGATAGAAATACTCAAGTTCTAAGAGCCTCTAATTTCTCAAGTCCAAGAATAGGTTAAAGTGCAGTCAAGGGACAACTTAAAGGAAAAGAACTTAAGCTAATTGGACGATCAATATCGAATGTGACCCACTTAAGTGCTCCGAACGATGCTTAACTAAAGACAAGAAAATAAGTACCTAAGAAGTTAAAAAGAACAAGTGATTGGTATCAAAGAATCAACAACGTGGTTGTACAAGGATCATTGGGTTAATTGGAAGGGTATATGAACCTTAGATCAAGAAGACACCTAGGGAGCGACCACCAGAGTATTAGATCATTCGAGGCTAGTGTCAACCATACAACTAGATCTTGGTCCCAGTAGTTGAGTGATTACCCCTACGCTTTAGACTCAGAAACTAGTGACTCTGAGATGTCTTGAAGCATGGAGAGACCTGTAGCTAGCACAAGAGTGGAATACTTAGAAAAACCAAAAGGTCCCTACAAGAATCAACTAGAATAGATCTAGACCAACCGCTTAGGTGCTTGTATCTATGAGGATGGTCTGAGAAGATCTGTTGTCCAAATTAAAAACTCTGATCAACCCTTTGGACTAGAACACCCTGTACTCAAGTTCGAAAATGGTTCCTACTTAGAGAAAGAAAGAACAATGTATGTGGTCACTAGCCAACCAGAAAGAACACATGAATTTGACAACATAATCTCAGAGGTCAAAATAGGTGACATAGAGCAAGGGAACTTAGGAAAGGAGCCAAAAACTCCTCGAGGCAAGTCGGTTCTGACTAGAATAATCACTCCAGAGTGGGTTCCCCAAGATAATAGGAGCATAGATTTGCTCGTGAATCGAGAGATGGATGAGGCTTTTTGGAGGTATAAGCCTGAGAAGCCTAACAAAGTAGGAGCACTTACCATCTATGAATTCAAAGATCTTGATAGCCCAGGCAAAGTGACCTACTAAGATGATGCTTCGAAGAGGATCTTTGTGGTCTCAGAGCATAGAAGACACGCATATACTTGGAAGGGTGAATTTGTCTTTCCCCAACCTCGATCCACTATGTCTTATGGTCAGCAAGGGGCTGGAACATCTCAGGCTCATTGTAGCTTAGTGATGAGTAGCACCTCCTTTAATGTCAATCCGGGAAGACATGAGGATGGTATGAAGACCTCGAACAAGTGATGGCACAAGTGTGTGAGTGAGAAGCATACAAACATGCACACACACACACATGGCAAGATAAAGAGAGAAACAATGGAGTTCTTTAGATTACTCAAAAAGTCTCATACAAGTTCAAATCTACAACAAGCTCCCCTCAAAAATGAGCTCTCTTGCTCTTTTTATAGTTTTTGACTAGCTTTGAGCCTGTCCAGACCTACTGTCCCGCCTAGTTAAAAATTAGGTTCCTAAGCTAATTTGGAGGCTCAAACGAGCTCAGAAAATTATGAAAATTGGTATATAAATACTACTATTACTCCTCAAGATTGAGGACTCTTTGGCTTGCACAAAATGGAGTAGCAATAATCAAAAAGTGGTATTTACAATGGTGTGAAGTGACTAAGATCACTATTTGGAAAGTATTTTTCTTCATGAAAATTTATAGGGCCTATTTGCCGGATCTACATTGACTGCTTTGCCTACTTGGCCCTTCTCTTTGCTCTAATTTTCTTCGCTAGCTTCCTTGTCTCGTCAGTCCTTGACTTCCCTGACCGCTGCCAACACTCCCCCTTCTCTCGCGTTTGTCATCTTTGACAGACCCTTGTTGAGTAGCCCATTGGATGTAGTATTCCACGACGTCTGTGGCCAAATGATGCTCTACTGATCTCAGTCCTTTGGCCAAATCTATGAGTAGGGCATCCCAGTCAATTGGCCCAGGTACTTCTCCATTTGGCATGCATAGCTTTTCTGAGTGTAGAGCCTATTCCACAACAAATAAATGTAATAGATGGGTTGGTCTAGGTATGAATATCTGTGAATGATATTCCCAAAACCCTGTGATAAACATTTCTTGATATTTGATATGAGCATGCTACGCATATACAACATTAATGGATGGGGTGGTACTCATATCATAGATGAGTTCTTGGTTGCCTTCATTGAATCCTAGGGTTGAAAGGTGAGGTTCTTTGACATGTTTAAAGGTCCAAAATGTGACCGGCATTAGCTCGAATATTTTGAGGCACATCTGTGCCATGATGTCTGGTACATTTTTGAATCTGATTCCCCAATGTCGAATGGTTGAAATCATGTATGCGACCGTGGGTGGGCCACTAGGTGGTGCCAAGTATACGTAGTTTAGCCATTTGTCACATCCTTTGACTGTCAAAACTGTTTTGGTGTACTTGGGCCATGATCTTCGTCAGAAGACAAGGCAGTAGCAGGGATGATACTTGATGTATAACGGCATATTATTCCAAGTGTGCACCATCTCGAGGTATGTTTCGAGTAGGCGTATCCTCCAAGTAGGTTGAACTATGTTGCCGTGCGTTGCACTTTTAGGAATGTCATCTGGTGCAAATTGTGTTCCCGAGGTTGGTTCTTTTGAGGTGCGCTGCTTTATCTGAGCATTATAATCTACCATTAATACACAAAATGGAACATACAAATCATCTGAAGTGCCAATCCATCGATGGTGGGATAGGTTTTTGAAGTAATCCGATTTGATGACCACCTCTTCTAGTCGGGACATGGACTGTAACTGCATTGCAACTCTATCGTCATGGGTTGGACCTACCTTTTCTAATTTTTGCATCCATTCTGGAGCTTCAATCTCAAATGTGTCGATTCCTTCCTCTATTTGTTTACCCCTTGGGATAGGCATGGGTATATAAGGGTCCTCGAAGGTCTCCTCAACTTCAATTTAAACTAGGTCCTCCAGTTCCGGCTCCACGAGGGGAGAAGATTGACGCTTATATTGGAGAGTTCTATTTTGCAATTCTGCGAGTTGTGCTCTAAGTTCTGCTACCTCTTCGGATGTGCAGTTGTGGCTACTACTACTTTTGGTGACTCTCACTGAGTGGCCAATTGCTTTCGTAGGTTATCCCGCTCTTTTCCTAAGGTAGCATATGCCTCTAGGAGGTCGGCATGAGTGTCCAACATGATTTGCATGTTTGCCAATGGGATGGCTTTGAATCGCTCCGGATCGATCTCCTGTGGTGATTCTTCCATTGCGGCTTCTAGGTTTTCTTCATTCTATCGTTGGAGTCTTTTATTTTCTTCTAGTGCTACAGACATGTGTTTCCGTAGTAATGCGAGATTATGTCAAAGCTTGAGATTGTTTGTTATTTGGGCATGTAACATTTCGTCGAGTTTTTGTTTCCCTTCTGTATTTGGTTGGGGTGGATTGGCCACTAATTGATCATGTTGTGCCTGCAAGGTATCATACTGCTGTTGTAGTAGCCTCTTGTCCTTCTCCAAGTTTATGAATCTTTCTTGTAGTGTTTCATGTGTTCGGAACAGGCTCCTATGCCTAGCATCTAAATGCTCGTAATGATGTTGTAATTGAGACATACATTGATACAACGTATTGAATACATTATTAACAGGAGTGGATGTTGGGAAGGTGTTGAATGCAAAAGGGTAGGGAAAAGGGAAAGGGATTGTGTATGCTGTGCTAGAGAATGGTGAAGTGGGTGGTGGGTAATGGGAGATTGTGGGAATATGGGGGGAGGGAGAGGTGCAGAAGTGGGTGATATGTCCATGAGGTCATGTGTGGATGTGGTCGTGGGAGTTATTGTGTTGTAAGCCGCCGGAATGTAATTCTGAAAAGTTGCACGCATATGGAAAGGGCGTAGCACAATAGTTGTAAATTTTATTAATAAAAGAAGCGTACATGCACAGAGGGTATGTCAGCGCCGGATTGTGATTCTGGGAAAATGCCTGAAGTGGGGCGCGCATTACGGATATTTGGTGTACCCTGAGTAGTTTGCATCTCTGTCTCTCTGTAATTAAGTTCAGTAATGTATTAAAGATTGATGAAGTATTAAGTTAAGTGATATTACGATGGAGTGATGAAATTGTGCAGTTAACCGTCTCGTGTTGAAGTATGTTGTAATGCGCATGCAGATAAGTAGTTGAAGAATAAATTTTTTTAGCACCTTAAGTCCGTACAGTAGTATAAGTTGAATCTATAGAATTTGGGAAAATATAAATAGGGCCTCTGTTTTATAGACCCCTAACCATCCCAAGAACCCAGATTTTACTTTTCACTCATTTTTCTTTTCCCAATATTCTGCATCGACGTTCCTATCCTCTTTACATGATTCCGATTGATTGATTGATTGTAATCCTTTAGTTCTCTTACCTAACCATGATTAGTAGCCGCCTTTTGTGTCTCCGATTCGGTTAATGCATGCATGTTTCCATTATAACTGTATATTTCCAACACTATGTGATGATTAGGTTTCTTTTCGTATGATTCTTTGGTGTTTCTACTTAATCCTATTTTTCATGTTGTTATTTGTTATTGCGTCCTTGTGTGCTTGCGACCTTTGTATTCCTTGTGTTCTTGTGTGTTCTGAGTGTGCCATGGAAGCTCTAGCGAATATCGTTACCTTTCGTGCTGTTCTCGCTCCGGACGTGCACGAGTACCTACGTGCTCGAGGACTTCTGGCCTTCGTTGAATTGCCTTGGCATTCAATGGCCGCTGGCATGTTTGAACGCCTGCATTGTTGTTACACTCAGTATAGGCGCTGAGGGATTCCGTCTCCCTCAGGAGGGTTTGGTCGATGGCCCTCTCCTTCCTATGGCGACAACAAAGGAACTCTTTCCTCAGCACTCGTCTAATGAGTTTGCCATATTATGTCGACCTGAACCGGAGCACACTGCATTCCAATTCCTAGTAGCTTCCCTAAACCTCCAAAAATGCACTTACGACATCTCTTGCCCGTTTTACTCCATGATCGACACTGCATCACGAGAGGCCCTCAACTTCACTTCATTCTTTTTCCGGTGCATTCACCATGAATGCCACACCGTTTCTAAACGACTAGCCAAGAATGAGATCCCTCGGACTCGATTGTCGCACCTGCTCACCTTTCTCCTTCCGATGATTCAAGTAGAGCAACCACCCCTAGTGAAAACTCTGCTATTACATAAGGAGTCTACACAGATGCTGGAGGATGATGATGATGAAGATCTTCTCCACTTCTTCCACCGCAAACGCATTCACATCAGCCCATCCCAAAGTCAAGTGCAAGAATGAACCGCTCTCCAAGAGGTTGAAATTTTTCATGACACAACCACTTCATTATAAGTAGCATCTGCCCACTCTTCTCCAATTAAACAGTCGGATCCTGATATTAGCATGGAAGAGGTGGCTAAACCTTCCTGGCAGGATGAAGCCCAATCCTTGGTTGATATGGCTGTGAAGGATAGAGAGGCTGAGAGCACTGCCGTGGTTTGTCATCCATCCTCCTCATCTATAGGAGAAGATCAAGAAGACACAACAAAGCAAGTCAAAGGTGTTGAAGAGTCCATTACTGAAATTGCCGCTCTTTCATCTTCGCTCCAACACGAAACCGGCATTGTCATAGTGCAGACACCCCTTCTTCCTCTTCCCCCTCCAATTACACTTCTTGCCGCTACTGGTGCTTCTCCTTCCTCACCTCCCATTGCAATCCGTGAGGCAGCGTCCAAAGTTCTATCTTCACCCGACTACTCTCCACTCTCATCTCCACACCACTTTCTTCCCAACCATCGTAGCCGACACCTTCTATTCCCACCCCAGTTATATTTACCAAATTGGCGTCCATGGGCCAGTTCTTAATTCAGTTATCCTAGCAATTACCTCTTCAATTGAAGACAACAACACAGACTATTTGTCAGGAGCTGCAAACTAAAGTAGACATTCTGGAAGCAGATATAGCACCTCTTCAAAAAGAACTCCTTGAGGTGAAAACAGATATTCACTCATTGCAAATGCAAATTCAAAGGCTGCAGAAACAGTTGATAGACAAAGATACTATTATCACTAATCAGAATGCAGAGATTAATGGGTTAAAGCAAGAAGTTGCAGATAAACAAGATGCCATGACTGCGTTAGGCAAGGAACTCCATGAAACGAGGGATAAGATTAGTGTTTTAGAAGAAGCTTCACAGACGCTCGCCGCCAATGTCATTAAAGTTCAAGCCAAATTACATAAACTTATTGAGCAGCTGTTCCAAAAAGATCAAGAACTTTCTACAAAAAATTCCAAGACTCTCCAGTTAAAGAAGGAAATCGCTGCTGTTGAAAAAGAGAGAGAAGCGTTTTACAAGACAATGCAGTTTCAGTATGAGGAACTGGAAGGTAGGGAAAAGCAATTAGGCATTCAAGCTGACAAATTATCCAGAATCGATGCTGACATTGCAAAAATGAAGTTGCGCAGAGATGTCGCTCTCGCAAATGACTTTTATTTAGAGGAAGCATTTTTGCAGACTCAGGTTGAGTCTTTAATAAGTCAGGTGATAGCTTCTAGTTCGGTTAGAACTGATGTGTAGCTTATTAAACCCGAAATTTTGAAGAATATGTTAGATTCCTTGAAGCAGAAGATTGCCCGAACCTTTAAGTTAGTCCTCTCCATGTATGTACAGGGTATCGTAGATGAATCCTGAACTTTGTAATTACCTTTTGGGTTCGAGTCCATCGTGCGTGCCAGTGTGAGCTGCCTTAATGTAATTCTGAAAAGTCGCACGCATACCGAAAGGGCGTAACGCAACAGTTGTAACTTTGTGATTAATAAAAGAATCATACGTTGTAGGCACGAAAGCAATGGTCGGTGGATCAAGCCAACAGCTGAAAATACGACGCACACAAGGTGCTTGGAGCAATCTTAGGATAGAGTGAAAACATCAAGGAAACAATTAATTGTTCATTTGAAACCATAACCTACTGTCAAGAACTTTAGAATCAAAATCATCAAACTGTTTCAATCATCATGTTCATCCTAGAAAAACATATGATCTTAATGCTTGAAAGTGTTAAGAAGTAGCTCAAAACAAAAAACTCATTTACTTAAACGAGTATCTAACCTTTACAACCTGTTTCATATTACGTATTAGCTAGCCTTCTTTTCTTTATGAATAAACACATTCAATTTAAGATTAACGTTTAAATTATACGAAAGTTCATTCAAACATATAAATCAAAATGGATAGCGATTATTGAATTTAATTCTCCTACTTCAATGTACATATTTGTATTCATGTGAAGAAAATGCAAAGCATACTTTCATCAATCGACTTTCATAAATATCGGAAATCAATTTTCACTTTTGACTTTTATCATCTATAATTCAAGACTTGTTGTCTCGGGGTTCAGAAAATCCCGATTATAATTCTTGTGAAGCTTTTGACTTTATTCCAGCCCTTCCAAAGAGAGCATACGATGTCAAGGTTCCCGTGAGGGCCAACTCATTTGGCTGCCAGTTTGTTAGCCATACACCCAATGTCCAGGATGCCAAGCCCCGCTATCTCTAGGGCTGGTGCAGATGGCCCATTTGATTTTAGGCACCCCCCTTCTGTTATGATCACCCGTCCAAAGAAAGTTTCTGCAGATGCTGTTCAGTTTGGACAGGCCTTGCTCATTCGGTCTCCAGCAAGAAAGGAAATAGATGGTAGACGAGAGGAGGAACGTGTTGATAACCATCGCCCGTCCAGCGAGATTGATTTGCATGCCTCTCCAGTAATTGAGCTTGTTTTCAAGTCTGGCCAGCACCCAGTTCCATCGCTGCTCCATAGAGACGCCAAACCCCAAGGGATTCCAAGCAGCCGAAAGAACTCGCCTGCTCATGGGACATGATGCTCCGAACGCGCGTGGTCTCAAATGGCACAATGGAAATAGCCTACTCAAAATCCCGAACATCAAAGAAACGACTGACCTCCAGATCAGCCTCAACAAGAAGTGGTGCCTGTCTTGGACGCGGCTTCGGTGGGACATGAAATTCATGGGTATCTGGCACCCACTTATAGAGATTAAGAAGTCTGTCCTCTTATGGCAAATTCTTCATCGAGGAATTTGGACTAACCATAAGGCAAGCAAAATTTGTGGGATCCCTCCGTGGTGCAAACGCTGCCACCGTGCTATCGAAGATGTCCCACACATCTTCCTTACTTGCCCCAACTCCTACAGAATCTGGCATACGGTTGGACTGAAAATCAGAGTTCAGAAACAGTTTAGTTGGAAACAAGTCCTTTTGGGAGAAGCGATTGGCTGCTCTGCGACTCTCTGGAACGCAATCAGAGGGGAAGTCCTGTGGAAAATTTGGCGAGAGCGGTGTGCTCTCAACTTCGGCGACCCCCCCAGGGAGTGGTCGATTGAAAAATCTCTATTCCTCCTTGGCAAAAGGATTGCCAACAGTAAGAAATCCCCACCCTTCAGGCACCATCAAGTCTTCCTTTTGATCAACAACAAGCTCAAACCCAAGTGGGTCCCGCATGAGGGCGACGAGAGGGTGATCAACCTTCTTTGTAATGCAATCTAGGAATCAACCAAGCTTCCCCTGCTTTGTGGGATTGGGGGGGTCCCGTGGGCACTAGTCCCCTTCTATTGTACCTTTGTTTCTTAATTTAATTCAAGTCCGGGAGAGTAGGCTATTGCCGAACTTCCTTTATATTAAAAAAAAAAAATCCCGATTATAATTAGTATGCACATCACTTTCTTCTATATCATCGGATCATTTGCTGATACCTCCAAAATCTGCTGAATCAATTAATATTTACTATTGCACACGGTTAGTAGAGTATCAGATAACGGAAGCTTTCCTCAGAGACTTAGTGTGATCAATCAATTAATCAAGTTTTTCCCAATCATGCATTGAGGTCCAAAACGTTGAAAACGTATGTTGCGATTAGTACTGCACTTGATCTTGATTAGAACAATATGGTCAGAGTGCTCAGAGACAATCGGTGAACTCGTTTCATGCACTCATAGATAACAGACACAAAGAAGAGTTAATGTTTTCATCAATAAAACATACAGAGAAATGCGAAGCAATCTGAAGGAACTTGGTACTCAAAATTTACCTGACACAGAGCAGTTGCTGAAAGACTCGAACTTCAAAAATATTAAGACATATACGATTTTTCTTTTGATTGAATAATTCAACTGCTAAGATTGTACAATATTTCCGTAGTTCAACGATCTTCAGAGATTACCTTAGTCCGATCCGGTCATTCGCCATAGCATTGATGTGTAGTCGTTGCAAAAATTACAGAGATTAGCAGATAAAGTGTTTGTTCAGAGTGAAATGCACAACTCATCAGACGTGCATATGCGTCTTATCATAGTTATTCGAATTCAGCGCTCATTAGCAATATAATTTTTCATATGAATGATCAAAACAGAGACTCAAAGAAGTTTGAATGCATGAATCTAGGAGTATCATCATTGAAATGTGTCATTTCAGCATTCTCAGCTATTCAAATTGTCTAAGCTGCATATATATTAGCTATTCAAATTGTCTAAGCTGCATATATATTAGCAAGATCTAAAATAAAAATATGCAAATCTGATCAAACCCCTCGAGTCATTAATATTCGTGCACCAATTCACCAAGTACTACAGGTTCGTAATAGATCAAAGCTGCCCTCTAAACGACATGCAAAGAAAATTTAGATTAATGATAAACTCCACATCGTCAGACTATAAACTTAGAAAGAACATCATGCGCCATGTACATCATATTTACATACTAGAATCAGCTGCGCAGAATGAACCTATTAAATCGGTTATAATTCTCACATAAAAAAAAAGTAAACAGAACTTGCTGATATCAATCCACGCACATAATCTCTTCTCCAATGTCAATTGTTTAAGCACAGGTAAGCTTTGCAGACTTTAATCATGAGTACCCATAACGTTTAAAATAGCTATAGAAATAGGCTGAAGCGCAAAGTATGTCATATGGAGGTTACCCATTGCTGTAATGATGTTACCTCTAGCTTCATATCTTTAACTCATATTTTATCCGTTTTCTCTGAATCAACCTGCATATCCACATCTATGAGCGCTGGTTTCACGTCTTTAGTGGCGACTGAATCTCCTCGTGAAATAGTTTCCCAAAAAATGGAAGCAACCAATATATCTCGCCCAAACAAATATATGAGTGCTAATAGGCAGCAGTAGTCAGTAAATATAATGATCAGTCAAAAGAAACATAGAATTAATCACAACAGTTTAGATATCCATATGCATCATAATTATTGAACATATTCAGATCATTATTACCAGCATCCTTCACAAATTATCGAATGCATAAAACGTGAATGAAGAGCGCATAGATCGATGCATCATATTCTCCTTGAATATTGCGCGCACATCGTTGTCCAAAGGATGAACTCTATCTGCGTTTGAATGTAACTTCAATTTGAACTGCCGACGAGTTGAGCAGCTTAAGTTTGACTTCTGCTTGTTTTTTTTTTCGGAATCGTTGGATTATCCTAGGATTATGCTATGCAGCACAGTTTCCAATTTGCTACAGATGCTCAGAATTTGACCGATATGGAGTGCGCACCTGTCAAAGATATGCTTGGAGGTTGCTTAGAATATTAAAATGGTTTGTTATGAGATCCTTCCTTCCTCAGGTGCGCATCGACTTCCTCGTATGAGGTGCATCACAAACTCCATGATTGGCACTGTCTGTCTGAAGACGAAAATTTGCATCAAATATCTTCTATTAATCTCCTTGGATATGCGTTCCTCCTCTCCTCGTCTCTTCTCCTCCTCCGAGCGAATGCCTAACTCCCCTACTGATGAACAGCCTCCGATGATAATCCGCCTTGTTCTATTCAGCAGCCTCCCGTGAGCATGGCGTTTTCCCCTCAAATGATTAGCTTTCACTTTCCACTCCAGCAAAACGAAACCCCTCAGATTTCTATTTTTTTTTCCTACAGCACGCATCTCCTGTACGACCTTCGAAGCTCTTTTCCTCCTCTGCCGAGTCAGTCCATCCGAAGAAAATCTATGCTCTGTTAGCTCGCCGCACTTTACGTTGCTGTACTCCAGTCTTCTTCTTCCAAAAGCCAGATTTTGATGCGTTATCTCCCCTCTAAACTGCCTCACAGCATGGAGAGCCCGCTGTGTCAGATTTGATCAATAAAAATGACCTCCCGAGATCCTTCCCCTCTGTGCATATATCCAGTCCCCCCTTTTTCCTTGCATGTGTTTAGGACATTCCCCTTTTTCATGCGACCACCCACGTAGTGTCAGAAACCTTTACACTTTCTAAAAAAAAGTACCACTTTGATCAATCGTCCTTCATTGATATCTGATGTTAGAGAAAGCAACTCCCTCTTTCTTTTTTTGCATGAGCTCCAACTTTCTTCCCATTTGACGTCTCCAACCTGATTTTAAGATAAATCAACAGAAATCCCTATTTTTGAAGGCGGAGTCCAAGCTTCCTCTTTGAGCATTTATCAATTGCATAAATATGCTAGAGAATAAACTTTGAGAATAGAGAATCTTATTCAAGATTGATTTTCAATGATCAATCTTCCAGCAAAAGAATTTTGCCGAATCCTTTGTCCACTATATATATTTGCAACTCGAGTGATATTGCATTTATTAACATTACAAGGTTGCTAGACTTCGATTCTAGGACCATAATTTGGTGGGTAAAGGTATGAAAATGCCCATACCATCAAAAACGGAATTACAATCCATGGCAGCATACTTTCAACCTTCTGAGATCAACACGAAATAGGACAAAGAAAACACATATTGGTCTTCCGTTAGTTTCTTCATGAAGATCCCTTCAGGAGCTCCTTCATCATCGCTGTGAATGATTTCTTATGAATGATAAATTGCAAAACTCTTCTTTCATGTTCATGTCTACTCTGCACTTCACTCCGATAGTCGCATCAACAATGGATGATCAAGAAATTGCATTGGTTTGTAGCATCTAAAGGCAAACGTAGAGATGAGAATTTCTATGACAACATGCACAGAGGGTATGTCGTCGCCGGACTGTGAGTCTGGGTGAATATCTGAACTGGAGTGCGCATTACGGATATTTGGTATACCCTGAGTAGTCTGTATATCTATTTAGAAGTTTAGAGACTATTTTTTTTGCAAATAAGTTTATTTTTTTTATGATCATTAACCTCTGTTGTACTTCGTAAACAAACCATGCACTACAGGTAGATTAGTAAGATGGTTTCTCTTACTAATGGAATATGACTTTGAAGTAGTGGTGAGGAAAGGCAAGACTCACTTGAGGGCAGGCCACCTCTCGAGACTCACATCTAGAGAGGCCCCACAAGGAGTATCAAATGATCTTTCTGATGCTTACTTGTTCAATTTGGAAGTTGTACCGCACTAGGCTAAGACATTAGTGCCAGTATTGACATACGGACCTAAACACCCAGTAATGAACACTCAAGATAAAGAAGTAGTGAAGGCCCAAAAGTACCATATCATGGCTGGAAGTATGTACAAGCATACACATCAAGGAATATTAGTTTGCTGTGTGGAAAAGAAGGAGTACACCAAGTGGTTGCAATTAGCACATGTGGTGCATTAAAGTAACAGTATTCAAGGCAAAGTACGCTACAGAAACTAAGGAGACTCAGAGTGCACTGGCCAACTATGGAAGCTGATGTCCATAAGTTGTGTAAGGAATGCCCAGTTTGTTGTATTAGACCACCTGTAGATCATGCTACACTATACAACGTGTCTCTAATACCCGATTGGAGTGAACCCTTGGCAGCCTTCCTGAGGACAAAAACATTCCCTCAAGAGATGAACCTGGCTAGAAGAAGAAGTTTAGAACAAGAAGCCCTTGATTACGCACTCATTGGTGATAATCTATACAAGCGTGGAAAAGATGGATATCTGAGATTATGTGTCCATGAGAGTGAATATCTTAAGATCTTGGAAACTGCTCACCAAGGTGTAGCAAGAGGACACTTTGGACCAGAATGTGTGATTAAAGCAATCCTATTTGTAGGCTTGTGATGGCCAACCCTTTGCATGGATGCACATACCTATGTGAAGCGGTGTGAAGTTTGGCAATGAACCCAATACCCCATTCGTAAACATGAGATACCATTGAAACCTATGATGGATGCACATGCATTTTCTAAGTGGTGAATAGAATTTATAGGTTCTATTAACCCCTGAGCTAAGAGTTCACATGCTGAGTACATTATTCTTGCCAGAGATTATCTAACCAAATGGGTAGAGGTGAAAGCCACGATGAAAAATGATGCTCAAAGAATAGCTAAGTTTTTATTTGAGAACGTGTTCACTAGATATGGGCTACCGATAGAGCTAGTAAGTGATAGAGGCACTCACTTCTTGAATGAAGTCATTGAAACTCTAGCCCGCCCCCTATCACCCACAAGCTAATGGGCAAGCTGAAAGCACCAATAAGATTCTATGCAATGTGCTGACAAAATTAGTGAATAACAAACGCTCTGATTGGGACAAACAACTACAACATGCTGTTTGACCATATAGAGTTGTGTTTTCATACAAGTCATAAGAAGAGCATACACGCACAATGGAATATTCATGCACGATACGGCAACAAGGCCCAATCATCTTTTTCATAAACTATTTCCAACTCAAGTGATTTTCATCACTACACACACATTGTAAATCCCGTTTTTGGTAGAATAGAATCCATTTTGTTCAAGCTGAGGAGTCCTCGAGCTTGAGGAGTAGTAGAGTTGGCTACATACCAATTTTCATAATTTTTAGACTCCGTTTGAGCCCTCAAATAGGCTCTAGAACCTAATTTTTAACTAGGTAAGACACTAGGTTTGGACAAGGCCAAAGCTAGTCGAAAAACTATGAAAAGAGCTAGAGAGCTCATTTTTGGGGTCAGATTGTTAGTGATTTGAACTTTTGTAAGAGACTTTTTGACTAATGCAAAGAACTCCATTGTTCTTCTCTTTGTTCTTGCCTTGTGTGCATGTGTGTGTATGTGTGTGCATGTATGTGTGCTTCTCACTCACGCACTTGTGCCTTCACTTGCTCATAGTCTTCATACTATTCCTCAGGTCTTCACGGATTGACAATTATGAGGTGGATCTCTTCATGTTGGTACTTGCCATTGTGTTAGAGTGACACCAAATTCGGCACAGTTGTCGAGGAGAGAGCTTCGAGGACGAGCGTGTGATGGTAAGTTGTAGAGTTGAGACATTGGAGTCATAGGTAATATCCTTTCTTTTCCTTATTTTTCTTCCTTTTTTCTAGTTTTTTGCATCACTATCATCATCATCATCCTCACCATCTCCCACCTCCATCTCCATCTTCACAAAAAATTCAGTTTTTTTGTCATATTCCACTCCCCACTTGAGTGCCCTCATTTCATTTGTGAGAGAGAGCGAGAGAGACCTTGCATGCAATCTATTTTTGTGTGTTTTTTGAGCTTTTGCTGCATGATCTAGCGGTACCACCATCTCCAGCAACTTATGCAGGTACGACAGAACTCTGGATAGGTCCCAGGACGATGACCTCTGTGTATCGCGACATACTGAAAAACTCAGTATTTTTTTGAATGCATGATTGGCATGATAACCTACACCATTAGAGCACTGCAAAACACTAGAAGTTTCAAAAAAAAATTGTGTTTCTTTTGTCTATCGCGACAGACACCGTCTATCGCGACAGACACCGTCTATTGTGATAGACAGCACCTCACGAGAGAGGCCATCTATTGCGACAAACATCGTCTATCACGACAGACAGACACCATGAAAAATGACAAACATGGACTATCGCGATAGACACGCGTCAATCGTAACACACAGACCCCTGCGATAAATAGCGTCTATCGCGATAAACACCATCTATCCCAACAGACCAAAACCATGATAAAAGATAGCCCTCATCTATTGGGACAGACACCGTCTATTGCGACAGACCAAAAACACGACAAACGACAAATTCACTCTATCGCTATAGGCACTCGTCTATCGTGACAGATAGGATCCCACAATAGACCCCATCTATCGCGATAGACATCGTCTATTGTGACAGACAGGCCCACGACAGACGACAGACTCGGTCTATCATGACAGATACCCATCTATCACGACAGACAGAGACCCATGATAGACACTGTCTATCGCGACAGACACCATCTATCGCGACAAACAGCCCCACGTGATAGCCAGTGTCTATCGCGATAGACACCATCTATTGCATATTTTCGGCAAAAAAATAGAGGGGTAATTTTTTGAAAATTTGGGCTAAAATTTGGACATATTTGCATATTCAATCACCCATACCATTACAAAGGCCTTAGAAAAATGCACTAAACTCCTAAAAGGTCCTGATTGTCTATTTTAACGCCCCAAACCCTAAGCTGTCATAAGTTTTTCATATGAAATCCATTTTTTGAGTTCTAGAGCTTGTCAGAAAGCTCGTTTTTTATAAGAATAATGTGTTGATTTTCAAATAGGGTATTTTGAAGTTGACCCTTTGCTTTAAAAGTGTATGTATCAAGTTGTTTGTCAATTAAAGGTAAAAACTTGAGCTAAACTTGGAATTTTTACAAGATCATAGAGAACATGGAGAAATCAAAGCAAGTGCCATTGTGTGTAGGCTTGGGAGTGAGCTTCCTAGGCAGACAAGTGTAGCAAGGAGAAACTACTTGAGGTTGGAACATCTCTCAACCCCCTCAGTCCATTCTTAGCTTAGGCTAAGTGCGAGTAGTTGTCTTGAGTGAGTAGGGGTACGATAGGAATACTCAAGTTCTAAGAGCCTCTAATTTCTCAAGTCCAAGAATAGGTTAAAGTGCAGTCAAGGCACAACTTAAAGGAAAAGAACTTAAGCTAATTGGATGAAGAATATCAAATGCGACCCACTTAAGTGCTCTTGAGGATGCTTAACTAAAGACAAGAAAACAAGTACCTAAGAAGTTAAAAAGAACAAGTCATTGGTCTCAAAGAATCAGCAACATGGTTGTACAAGGATCATTGGGTTAATTGGAAGGGCATATGAACCTTAGATAGGGAAGACACCTAGGGAGAGACCACTAGAGTATTAGATCATCCGAGGCTAGTGTCAACCATACAACCAGATCTTGGTCCGAGTAGTTGAGTGATTACCCCTACGCTTTAGACTCAGAAACTAGTGGCTCTGAGATGTCTTAAAGCATGGAGAGACCCGTAGGTAGCACAGGAGTGGCATACTTAGAAAAAACAGAAGGTCCCTACAAGATTCAACTAGAATATATCCAGACCAACCGCTTAGGTGCGTATCTATGAGGATGGTCTGAGAAGATCTGTTGTCCAAATGAAAAACTCTGATCAACCCTTTGGACTAGAACACCCTGTAGTCAAGTCCGAAAATGGTTCCTACTTAGAGAAAGAAAGAACAATGTATCTTGTCACTAGCCAACCAAAAAGAACAGATGAATTTGGCAACATAATCCCAGAGGTCGAAATAGGTGACACAGAGCAAGGGAACTTAGGAAAGGAGCCAAAAACCCCTTGAGGCAAGTCCGTTCTAACTAGAATAATCACTCTAGAGTGGATTTCCCAAGACAATAGGAGCATAGATTTGCTCGTGAATCAAAAGATGGATGAGGCTTTTTGGAGGTATAAGCCTGAGAAGCCTAACAAAGTAGGAGCACTTACCATCTATGAATTCAAAGATCCTGATAGCCCAGGCAAAGTGACCTACTAAGATGATGCTTTCGAGAGGATCTTTGTGGTCTAAGAGCATGGAAGACATGCATATAGTTGGAAGGGTGAATTTGTCTTTCCCCAACCTCGATCCACTATGTCTTATGGTCAGCAAGGAGCTGGCACACCTCAGGCTCATTGTAGCTCAATGATGAGTAGCACCTCCTTTGATGTCAATCCGGGAAGACATGAGGATGGTATGAAGACCTCAAACAAGTGATGGCACAAGTGTATGAGTGAGAAGCATACAAACATGCACACACACGTGCACACATGGCAAGAAAAAGAGAGAAACAATGGAGTTCTTTAGATTACTCAAAAAGTCTTATACAAGTTCAAATCAACAACAAGCTCCCCTAAAAAATGAGCTCTCTTGATCTTTTTATAGTTTTTGACTAGCTTTGGTCTTGTCCAGACCTAGTGTCCGACCTAGTTAAAAATTAGGTTCCTAAGCTAATTTGGAGGCTCAAACGAGCTCAGAAAATTATGAAAATTGGTATATAAATACTACTCTTACTCTTCAAGCTTGAGGAATCTTTGGCTTTCACAAAATGGAGTAGGAATAATCAAAAAGTGATATTTACAATGGTGTGAAGTGACTAAGATCACTATTTGGAAAGTATTTCTTCATGAAAATTTATAGGGCCTATTTGTCGGATCTAGGTTGACTGCTTTGCCTACTTGGCCCTTCTCTTTGCTTTGATTCTTTTCGCTGGCTTCCTTGTCTCGTAAGTCCTTGACTTCCCTAACCATTGCCAACACTCCCCCTTCTCTCGCATCTATCGTGTTTGAGAGACCCTTGTTGAGCAACCCATTGGATGTAGTATTCCACGACATTTGTGGCCAAATGATGCTCTCCTAACCTTATTCCTTTGGCCAAATCTGTGAGTAGGGCATCCCAGTCAATTGGCCAAGGTACTTGTGGATTTGGCATGCATAGCTTTTCTGAGTGTAGAGCATGTTCCACAACAAATAAATGTAATAGATGGGTTGCTCTAGGTATGAATATCTCTGAATGATATTCCCAAAACATTTCTTGATATTTGATATGAGCATGCAACGCATATACAACATTAATGGATGGGGTGGTACTCATATCATAGACGAAGTCTTGGTTGCCTTCATTGAATCCTAGGGCCGAAAGGTGAGGTTCTTTGACATGTTAAAAGATCCGGAATGTGACCAGCATTAGCTTGAATATTTTGAGGCACATCTGTGCCATGATGTCTGGTACATTTTTTAATATGATTCCCCAATGTTGAATGGTTGAAATCATGTATGTGACCATGGGTGGGCCACAAGGTGGTGCCAAGTATATGTAGTTTAGCCATTTGTCACATCCTTTGACTCTCAAAACTGTTTTGATGTACTCGGGCCATGATGTTCGTTAGAAGATAGGGCAGTAGCAGGGATTATACTTGATGTATAAGGGCATATTATTCCAAGTGCGCACCATCTCGGGGTATGTTTCGAGTAGGCATATCCTCCAAGTAGGTTGAAATATGTTTCCGTGCGTTGCACTTTCAGGAATGGCATCTGGTGCAAATTGTGTAGACGAGGTTGGTTCTTTTGAGGTGTGTTGCTTTATCTCAACTCAATCTACCACTAATACAGAAAACGGAACATACAAATCATCTAAAGTGCCGATCCATCGATGGTCGGATAGGTTTTTGAAGTAATCCAATTTGATGACCACCTCTTCTAGTCAGGACATGGACTATATCTACATTGAAACTCTATCGTCATGGGTTGGACCTACCTTTTCTAATTTTTGCATCCATTCTAGAGCTTCAATCTCAAATGTGTCCATTCCTTCCTCTATTTGTTTACACCTTGGGATAGGCATGGGTACATAAGGGTCCTCGAAGGTCTCGTCAGCTTCGATTTGAACTAGATCCAGAGGTCATGTGTGGATGTGGTCATGGGAGTTATTGTGTTGTGAGATGCCAAAATGTAATTCTCAAAAGTCGCACGCATACCAAAAGGGCGTAGCGCAATAGTTGTAACTTTTTTATTAATAAAAGAAGTGTACGTGGACAGATGGTATGTCGTCGCCAGACTCTGAGTCTGGGCAAATGCCTGAAGTGGAGCGCACATTACGAATATTTGGTGTACCCTGAGTAGTCTGCATCTTTGTCTCTCTGTAATTAAGTTCAGTAATGTATTAAGGATTGATGAAGTATTAAGTTAAGCGATATTACGATGGAGTGATGAAATTGTGCAGTTAAGTATCTCGTGTTGAAGTATGTTGTAATGTGCATGCAGATAAGTAGTTGAAGAATAAATTCATTCAACACGTTAAGTCAGTACAGTAGTATAAGTTGAATCTATAGAATTTGTGAAAATACAAATAGGGCCTCTGTTTTACAGACCCGTAACCATCCCAAGAACCCAGATTTGATAAATAGATTAAATATTAGTTTAACACGAGTGTGGGAAATGGAGTAGCCAATTGAAGAAAAAGATTAAAGATCGACAAAGAATCCTTTGATATATGCTGGTAACATTCTCTGGCGAATCGTATCCCAAATACCTAAGTGATCCACATCCCTGGGCAATTCCGAATTTGTTAAGAACACCCTCTGTTGGTAGAAGTTAAGAACAATCAAGTTCAGTTGCAGAAGGTTCAATCCAAAAAGTCAATGGCAATTTCGGTGGCAGTTTGGTGCTGTGCAGAAGCAGTTCGATAGAGTGCGGTGGTAATCAAGTGTGTTCAGGTGATAGTCCTATACATTCTGAAGATAGTATGTTAGTTTTTGGTGGTATTATGGTGCTGTTCGGCGACAGTTTAGTGCTATCCGATGATAATTCGGTGATCTTTAGTGACAGTTCGATATTGTCCGGTGACAATTCGATGCTCTCCGATGATCATTCGATGATTTTTGGTGATAGTGCTCTATTGTTCGGCAAGAATTTACTGCATTCACCGTTTTTAGGTGCAAGTTTAGCCAATTTCGACACTAAGGTTGAGAAAGGGATGTTAGATGTTGAGCTAAGCAATCAGTTCAGAGATATTTTTTTATCGAAAAATTGGCAAAGTGACTATACGGTCCAGGGACATCAAGAAATCAGTCCCCAAAGCTCAGGCAACATGAGTAGTTCACAACACCATCAACAACAGCAACAACAACAACAGTAGCAATAGCAACAACAACAACAACAACAACAACAGTAGCAACAGATTATTCCATCGCATTGGGTGCCAGCTGGAGTCACGTACACAAAATTTAGAGGTTTTTCGAGTGACGATCACGATGCGCATGTGTGGACATTTGAAATTAATTATGCAGTTTTGAATTATCCAGCAGACCATGCTTATAAAGTTATCATGTTCCAGTCAACTTTGGTTAATGAAGCTGCGCGCTAGTTAGCCAAGTATGACTTGAATCATTTCCGACAGTATGATGATGTGAAGGATGCATTCCTGCAAGGATTCCGGTTAAAGAAAAACCCAGCAGAAAATTTTCATTATCTATAGAATAACAGGCATGAGTCACACTAGAATGTACAGGATTATGCCACTCTATTCCACACTCATTTATGGTAGTTACCACCAACGCATGCCAATCTACCAGACGACATCATTACTCAGTGGTTTATAAATGGATTAAATCCCCAATCGAAATAGATCATGATCATACGATGTGTGGGAGGAATGACCTTGGATGTCGTAATGGCTATGGCTTTACAGTTAGAAAATAAAGTGGGTGGATTCACTGAACATCTAGAGTGGTTGAAGGCATCCAAGCATTCAAACCAGGATCCTCTGAAGCAAATTTACTGTACTAAATGTAGAAACATAGGACACATCAGCTCAGCATGCACTTTGGATAAGATGTATTGTGCCATTTTTCATACTACGGACCACGCTACGGAGACCTGTCCTTATAATGCAAAGGTACAAAGTAGAGCAGCTATCAATGTCATTATTAAGGAACAAGGGCAACCGGCCAGTCATTACATACCACCACAAATGAGGAATACTCCTTACCAAGGATACAGGAATTATAGAGGAGTAGGCCCATCAAGTGAAGGTGCATCTCTTCCACCACCTAAATTCCATTTTTGCGATGAAATAGGGCATATTCGTAGGTACTATATGTTAGTACATGATCAATGTCTACCCCTCATGATTGTATGCACATTTTGTAAGGCCCCCGTTATGAGGAGAAGCCAAGCGTGCATTACCCAATTGATGGGAATCCCAACTTGCATGTTGGATGAAGGTCATATTGGACCATGTAAGGTATTGTAAGGAAAGGGAGTTACGACGACCCCCTGGTGGGGGTTCAGGGGCAGCGCCCTCGGCGTGACGGTAAAGGGAATATTCCATAGAATATTCCATGTCGGAGTCAGAAATCATTTATATTTGTTAGGTCAGTTCAACCGGCCTAAGCCGTGTATGGCAATTACGCGGGCGATGGCCGCCCACGCTCTACCGCCCATGTATAGCTGTCCACGGAAGGCCACCCATGATCCTATATATACATGACTTCTGCACTACCTGAGACATGGAGTTGAGCCAGCATACCTCTACCTTGTATCTCCCTATCTAGAGTTGTCTAGATCACCATTTAAGCTCTACCTTGAGAGCGCACGGGTGGACAATGCCATCATCTTTGTACTTGCTGCTAGTAGAAAATTGTTGAGATTCTCCTATATCTGTTATCTTCTCTGTTATTGCTCCTGTGTTATATTGCGTAACTATTGTCTTACATGGTATCAGAACTGTAAGGTTCGAGTAGCTTGAGAAGTATCACTATTTTAGCCTACTAGCAGACTAGAATATCAGTAGATTATTCGAGTGATTAGATGATGGCTTCATCGTCGAACACTATTCTTGGTGCTTCAGCTAATGTTAATGCTGCACCTATTCGAATTCGTCCACCTGCATTCACTGAAGGGAAGCTGGATGGAACCAACTATACACTATGGAAGTTCAAAATTTCTGCAATTTTGGACTCCTATGAATTACTTGACACTGTCATGGGACCGATGGGATTGGATCGAGAGCCTATACTAGTTGAAGATTGAGCAAATTCAAGATTGATGATTCAACCAGATCCAGATCTTCTACGAGCTTGGAAGAGGCGGAATGTTGACGCATTATGTGCGATTGTCACTAGTGTAAGTGATTCTGTGCTTACTTTAGTTCAACATACTACTAAAGCACATGAGGCTTGGGGCATATTGGCTCGACAATATGAGACCAAGAACCACACTAGGATACAAAATTTAGAAAATCAGTTGGCAAATGAAAAGCATTTTGATTCTGAAAAGGCTGAAGATTTTATCAAATGGATAAAGAATCTTCAAGATCAATTGGCTACAGTTGGTGTTGTTATAACACCAGAAGAGCTGGCTCGAAGATCTGTATGTGTTCTTCCAGCAAAGTATGATGGATTAGTAACAACCCTTAATACTCAGGTAAGGCCAACTCCTCTTACATTTGAAGAGTTTTGTGCGATGCTTTTAGAAGAAGAGATGCGGCTGAAGAATCGGCAAAGTACAACTGATGCTGCATTCTCAGCAAATGCAAAAGGTAAAGGCTCTTCTGAGGGATCAAAGAAGAAGTCAAAGAAGAAAAAGTTCACAGGAAGTTGCTTCTATTGTGAAAAGAAAGGCCATGCCATCAAGGATTGCAGAAAGAAGCAAGCTGATGAACGGCATGGGACTGTAAAATCATCATGGAAGAACAAAGAGTCTGCAAACAACACAGAGCTAGAACTTTGGGTAGCTATTGAAGAGGTAAGTTCATCTACTCAAGCTCGTGTTGATGAACCATGGATTTTAGATAGTGGAGCTTCTCGCCATATGACCAGTAAAAAGGATTGGTATAGTTCCCTAGTGCCTCTGCGGGAATCCATCAATGTAGTGATGGGAAATGAATCCAAGTGTCCAGCCAAAGGAATTGGAACCATCTCTTTTATCACTTCTCCAGGTGTTGAGAAAAAGTTATCCGATGTTCTCTATGTACCTACACTCAAAAGAAATTTGTTGTCAGTTTTTGCAATAACAGATCGTGGACACGAAGTTCACTTCAAACAGAGTGGTGCGGAAATCATGGATTCATCAGGTAATGTTGTAGGTAAAGGCATACGACGGGATAACTTGTATGAGTTAAGTGCTTTAACTGCTACAGAAGATAAAGATGTAAGCAGGTTATGGCACCAACAATTTGGGCATCTCGGATTTGTAGTTTTGAAGGAGATGCAAAGAACAGGGATGGTTGCTCATTTGCCTGCATTTTCAGAGTTGCAGGAACCTTGTGAAGCTTGTATGATGGGCAAGCAACAACGACAGGCGTTTCCAAGAGAGACCAGCAATCGATCTCAAGCTCCTCTAGAGTTGGTACATGCTGATCTCTGCGGTAAAATGTCTACACCTGCTTTAGGAGGATATTTCTACTTCTTGCTGTTAGTCGACGATTATAGTAGAAAGATGTGGGTTTATTTCATTCGAGAGAAGGCTGATGCTTTTGAAAAATTTAAAGCGTGGCATAAGTATGTAGAAAATGAATCAGGAAGGAAACTGAAGAAATTCAGAACAGATAGAGGAGGTGAATTCTTGTCAACAGAATTCAATAATTACTGTAAGGAGCATGGTGTGAAAAGGCAACTTACCACAGCTCATACACCTCAACAAAATGGCGTTGTTGAGCGTAGGAACAGGACAGTAGTTGAAATGGCTCGTTGTATGTTAAAGGCTCAAGACATGCCTGATTCATTCTGGGCAGAAGCAATCAATACAGCAGTCTACATTCTCAATTGAAGCTACACAAAAGCACTGAAGGGGATGACTCCTCAAGAAGCATATTCTGGTAAAAAGCCTTCAGTTTTGCATTTCAGAATTTTTGGTTGTTTCTGTTATGCACATATTCCTGATTCAACAAGATCAAAGTTGGATTCAAAAAGCAAAAAGTGTGTCTTCCTAGGATATAGTGAAGAGTCTAAAGCATACAAGTTGTGGGATCCTGAGGCAAGGAAGATTTTTGTCAGCCGAGATGTGGTGTTTGATGAACGACCACACTTAGTAGAAGATAAAGGTAAATCTACTATCTCATCAAACGGAGAAATATCTCACATTGTGCCTATCAAAAGATAGGTTAAAGTTGAGGAGGAGGAAACATCTGATGGAGAAATTTCCTCAATAAAAAGCCAACCAGTTGTAGCTGCACAACATAAGCCACTACCAAAGTGGGCACAACAACTCTTTGATAATCACAATCCACATGTAGATGTACCAGAATCATCATCGGATGGATTACGAAGATCAAAGAGAATAGAGGAGCAAAGAAGAGCCTCATAACACATTGTTAACATGGCTCTAATGGCAGATATCATGGGCTCAATAAAGGAACCTACCACCATTGAAGAAGCCCTTGATGATCCAGGTTGGAGAGCGGCAATGCAGTCGGAGTATGATAGTATACTAAAAAATGATACATGGGATCTAGTCAACTTGCCGCCAAAGAAGAAGGTAATAGGTACTAAATGGATTTGGAAAGCTAAGTATAAAGCAGATGGAACATTAGAAAAGTATAAGGCAAGATTAGTTGCACAGGGTTTTTCACAGATTGAAGGATTTGATGTTCAAGAAACTTTTGTGCCAACAGCACGCATGACAACTATTCGGACGGTACTTGCAGTCGATGCACAAAAGGCTTGGCCTATTTTCTAGATGGATGTCAAATCTGCATTTTTGAATGGTCACCTCAAGGAGGAGGTATATGTATCTCAACCACCAGGTTTTGAGGTGCCCAATTCAGAAAATAAAGTTTGCAGGTTGAAGAAATCTTTGTATGGACTTAAGCAAGCTCCACAGGCTTGGTACCAATGAATAGATCATTTTTTCAAAAATATGGGTTTTGAAAGAAGTACTTCCGATGCTAACTTGTATGTAATGAAAAGGGATAGCAAGCTAGTTGTTGTCATTGTATATGTAGATGATTTGATCATTACAGGAGATCATCAGGAACTGATCAATCAAACTCGGATCAGCTTGGGAACTGGGTTTGAAATGATGGACTTAGGTCTACTCCATTTTTGTCTAGGAATTGAAGTCTGGCAAAGGAAGGATCGCATTTTCATCTCACAACAAAAATATGCCAAAGAGATTCTCAAGGCATTTGGAATGATGGGCTGCAAGCCAACTAGCACACCTATGGAGGTAAATCATAAGCTATCTATGGATGATAACATGCCTGATGTAGATGCTAAGAAGTATAGGAAGCTCGTTGGAAGTCTAATTTTTTTGTGCAACACTAGACCAGACATTTGCTATGCTGTTGAAGTATTAAGCAGGTTTTCCAACAAACCTAAGGAGAGTCACTGGAATGCTGGAATGCGAATTCTAAGGTACATTGTAGGAACCTTGGATTTTGGTATTTTTTATACCACAGGTGATACACTCCAAGGATATTGTGATTCAGATTGGGCTGGAGATTGTGATTCAGATTGGGCTGGAGATTGTGATTCTAGAAAATCAGTTTCTGGATATTGTTTCTCACTTGGTTCAGGAATATTTTCTTGGGTAAGTAGAAAGCAACCAACTCTCGCACTCTCCTCCATTGAAGCAGAGTACAAAGTAGCTTGTTTTGCTCCTTGTGAGGCAGTCTAGTTAAGGAGAATTCTTGCAGATCTAGGCTTTCCATCAAATATGGCGACTGTACTCAAGTGTGATAATCAAAGTTGTATGGCTATTGCAAAGAACCCAGTATTTCATGCTCGCACCAAGCACATAGAAGTACAGTACCATTACATTCGTGAGCTAATTGAAGATGAAATTGTGGAGCTAGAATATTGCCCAACAGAGGCAAATTGTGCTGACATATTCACTAAAGCTCTTGGAAGAGAGCAGCTCAACAGACATCTTCAACAGATGGGCATAGGACCAAAACCTACTTGATTTTTCATCGGTAAACATTGAGGGGGGTGTTAGTACATGATCAATGTCTACCCCTCATGATTTTATGCACATTTTGTAAGGCCCCCGTTATGAGGAGAAGCCAAGCGTGCATTACCCAATTGATGGTAATCCCAACTTGCATGTTGGATGAAGGTCATATTGGACCATGTAAGGTATTGTAAGGAAAGGGAGTTACCAGGACCCCCTGGTGGGGGTCCGGGGGCAGCACCCCCGGCGCGACGGTAAAGGGAATATTCCATAGAATATTCCCTGTCGGAGTCAGAAATCATTTATATTTGTTAGGTCGGTTCAACCGGTCTAAGCCGTGTATGGCAATTACGCGGGCGGTGGCCGCCCACGCTCTACCACCCATGTATAGCCGTCCACGGAAGGCCACCCATGATCCTATATATACATGACTTCTGCACTACCTGAGACATGGAGTTGAGCCAGCATACCTCTACCTTGTATCTCCCTATCTAGAGTTGTCTAGATCACCATTTAAGCTCTACCTTGAGAGCGCACAGGTGGACAACGCCATCATCTTTGTACTTGCTGCTAGTAGAAAATTGTTGAGATTCTCCTATATCTGTTATCTTCTCTGCTATTGCTCCTGTGTTATATTGCGTAACTATTGTCTTACACTGTAAAGATGCAGCTGAGTACGATAAAAGGAAAAAGGAACGACAACACCCGATGGCGAACACGATGTACATTTCAACAATCGACACTCAAACAGTAGCGGTACAAACACCTTCGAGAAAGCAATTATAGTGAGCTGCAGAGATTTTTAAACCTGGAATTTGTGAACAGCATAAGGTGTTTACTAAAGAAAGTAAGTGGGAAACTTAGGAACAAACTATTTTTCCTGAACCAGTTCCAGTAACGTAGCAAAGCATACCACAGGCAGAACCGAAAGGCAGAAATCTGACCCAATTAGTACTAGAGTCCCCACTGGACACCGTACTGGAAACAACAAAATTTGATCCGGTGTAGGATGTTTTGTCCAAGGATTCCATCACACTACCATTAAACCAATTATTGGCTTTGGTTCCTTGCGTGCGACAACAGTTCCAGCAACAGGTGAGTCCAAGACCTTCATGTGCCCTTCGACAACAACAATCTAGCCCGAACTTGATCCGACGATGGATCATATAGTGCCCTTGATTATGGTCTAATATAAGAATCATAAAATCACTCAAGTATTAATTGATGGTGGTTCCATTGTAAACATTGTAAAAGTAGCACTTTGTCAACGGATGGGATGGACACAAATTGAACTTGTCCAATTTTTTGTCTGAATGGTTGATCAATCCTGAGTTCATCTGGTGGGATTGGTGCGAGATATTTCTATTAATCTTCAAGGAGCTATCTTTAAAATGATCTTTGTTGTTCTGGAATTACCCGAGTCCAGCCTTGACTATAACCTACTCTTTGGACGACCATGGTTAAAGCAAGCTAAGGTAGTTCAGGACTGGTCAACACATGAATTGATTTGTAAGAATAACCACTATAAATATGTTGTTCCACTGGACGACATGAAGCCTTGTGACTTGCATGCATGACCATATGTAGCCGAACCACTACACATGTTAGATGGTCTTTCAGATGATGAAGAGGAAGCTTTTCTTAAAGCCAACAAGGATCTGATGGCACTCAGAACTGTGGACTTACAAATGGTTGTAGATAACTAGATTCTGGTGGCCTGTATGGCCGTACCACTGATTGGAGCATCTGAACAAAGTGTAGCACAGATTGCGGATGATACGGTGCTCCAAAAATTGCTCCAACCAATGTGTTTGCATGTGTTTGCATGGGATTACTAGGATATGAAGGGGTTGGACCCGTGTATCTATCAACACAAGGTTATGCTGAAACCAGATGCCCAGCCTATTACACAACCTAGCTATAGAATGAATCCTCACTATGCGGCCCAGGTAAATGAAGAATTAGATCGATTGCTGAAGGTTGGGTTTATTGTTCCTATCGAGCATGCGGAGTGGATTTCCCCTATTGTCATAGTTCCTATGAAGAATAAGCAATTACAGATATGTGTGGATTACCGAAAATTAAACGCAGCAACCATACTTGATCCATTCCCTCTATTGTTTCTGGACACCATGTTAGACGATGTGGCAGGTCGCGAGATGTACTCCTTTTTGGATGGATATAGTGGTTATAACCAAGTACGAATGGCACAGGAGGACATTCCAAAGACATCATTTATAACAAATTGGGGCGTCTATGCGTGTACAGTGATGTGGTTTGGTCCACGAAATGCTCCAAGTACGTTTCGTCGCTGTATGCAGGAAGTTTTCTCTCCTTATCTAACCACGTTCATGAGAGTTTACTTGGATGACTTCTCCATATCCGGTGATACTTCAGTACATCTGAACCATTTACGGTGCTATTTTCTAAAATGTCGAGAATATTGTTTGTGCCTAAACCAAATAAATATGTCTTCTCTGTATCTTGTGGCAAGTTGCTAGGACACATTATCTCCAAACAGGGGATTCAAGTCGACCCAGATAAGGTGAAGGCCGTACAAGAGGCACCTACCCCCAAGACACCCAAAGAAGTGATGCGCTTCTTGGGACAAATCCGATGGCATGGACGACATTTACGGTGTCTTGCTCATCTGGCCATGCCACTCAATCGAGTGATCGTCACTACTTCTCATCAGTTTGAATGGAGTGAGGCATGTCAACTCTCTTTTGATCGGTTGAAGTCACTATTAACGCAAGCTCCTATTTTACAAGCGCCAAATTGGCAACTGCCATTTCATGTCTTTGTGGATACATCCGACATTGCAATTGGCAGTGTGCTGATGCAGCAAGCAAAAAAAATGGTTCTGTTTAGTGTATTATGCGAGTCGCAGATTATCTCTAACAGAGCGCAATTATTGAGTCACTGAACGTGAATGCCTCGGATTAGTATATTTGATTAAGAAATTCCGGCATTATTTACTGGGACGCCGCTTCGCCTTCCATGTCGATCATGCGGCTTTGGTGTACCTTGTTTGCCAACACCATTTGGGAGGAAGACTAGCAAGATGGGTCTTGTTGCTCCAAGAGTTTGATTATTCAGTAGTACATCGACTAGGGTCCGCTCATGCACTTGCTGATTTTCTATCTCGGTTGGATTCTGGTGAACTTCCAGAAGGAGTTGATGATACCACACCTGTTATTTATGCAACTGAGATTGTACAGGATGATCAACACAAATTTCTGATAAAATCCTCCTATTAGTATGACACTTTGATGCTTTTCTTGACCAGTGGATGTCCTCCTGGCATGACCTCTCCTGCTGCTCGGCGGAAACTGGCCATGTATAGTCGACGATTCTGGCTAATTGTAGGGCAGTTATATTACATGGATCACTCAGGAGTGCTACTCATATGTGTTCCACCACACAAAATTTCTTCAGTAATCACAATGGCTCATTCGGCCCCAACTGGAGGTCATTTTGCGGTGGACCTGACCCACCAAAAGATTCTACAAAGTGGCGCATGGTGGCCTACTATATACCGAGAAGTGACGAAGTATGTGCAACAGTGCGATGAGTGTCAGCGTGTGGGTCAACCTTTACAGAGACATTACTTTTTGCTCCAACCAGTTTTGCCTCTCGAACCCTTTCAAAAATGGGGTTTGGATTTTATCAGACCAATCACACCTCCTGCGACACTTACCAGTAACAGATATATTGTTACTTGCAGAGATTATGCGACTAGGTGGGCCGAAGCTTGGGCTTTACGGTCAGCCACAACTGCTACGGTTGTTAAATGTTTGATGAAAGATATTTTTTCACGCTACGGTTTAGCTTTGGAAATTGTGACTTATCAAGGTACGCACTTTGCAAACACATTAATGCAAGTGCTTACTCATACCTTCGAGATTGTGCATAAATTCTGTACTATCCATGAGCGAATGGACTCACTGAGAGCACCAACAAATCTCTATTGAACATCTTAAAGAAACTGGTATTAGATTTCCCAAAACGACGGGACCAATTCCTACCTGCCGTATTATGGGCTTACCATACAAGATATAAAGTGGTGACCGGAACAACTCCCTTCAATTTGGCTTATGGTTTGGAGGCGATTGCACCTATGGAGCCGGTGGTTCTTAGTCTACTAGTGGCATTGGAGCAAAAAATACTACCGGAAGAATCTTTCCCTTTCCGATTGGAGGCTTTACGATCTCTCGATGAACAGTGCCTTGAGAGTTTTATGGTATTGCAGGAAGTTCAGCTTAGACAAGAAAGAACTCAGAAAGGTTTCCTTAAAATCCCCGTGTTTACCATCAACCAATTAGTGCTCTTTTATAATGCTAAATCTAATCGATCTGCCGGAAAGTTTAAATTGCGTTGGTTCGGTCCATACCGCATTGCCGAACAAGTGGGATCAGCAACTTTTTTGTTATCCAACTTAACCGGTACCCGTCTTCCTAAGCAATCAATGGATCGAAGCTTTGTCCCTATTATCCACCGCCTTCATCCTCGTGATGTTTGATCGGTATTTTTTTACTTTTCACTCACTTTTCTTTTCCCACTATTTTGCATCGACTTTTCTATCCTCTTTACATAATTCCGCTTGACTCATTGACTATAATCCTTAAGTTTTCTTACCTAACCATGATTAGTAGTTGTCGTTCGTGCATCTGATTCGGTTAATACATGCATCTTGCCATCATAACTATATATTTCCAACACTACGTGATCATTAAGTTTCTTTTTGTATCATTCTTTAGCGTTTCTACTTAATCTTGTTTTTCACGTTGTTATTCATTATTGCGTCCTTGTGTGCTTGCGACCTTTGTATTCATTGTGTTCTTGTGTGTTCTGAGTGCGACATGGAAGCTCTAGCGAATATCGTTATCTTCCGTGCTGGTCTCGCCCGAGATGTGCACGAGTACCTACGTGCTCGAGGACTTCTGGCCTTCGCTGAATTGCCTTGGCATTCAATGGAGTATCATTCCTCTTGTGTGCAGATAATCTCTGCCAAAGTTGCCACGTCTGCTATAGAATCTTGCTGGCTACTGGCATGTTTGAACCCCTACGTTGTTGTTACACTTAGTACAGTCGCTGATGGATTCTGTCTCCCTTAGTAGGGGTTGGTCGATGGCCCTCTCCTTCCTATGGTGACAATGATGGGACTCTTTCCCCGCCACTCATCTAATGAGTTTTCCATATTATGTCGACCTGAACCGGATCACACCGCACTACAGTTTCTAGTAACTGCCCTAAACCTTCAAAAAAGCACTTACGGCATCTCTTGCCCGTTTTACTCCATGATCGACACTGCATCATGAGAGGTCGTCAAATTCACTTCATTCTTTTTCCGGTGCATTCACCGTGAATGCCACACTATTTCTAAACGTCCATCAAAGTGCAACTACGTCTTAGCTAAACTAGAGAAGTTAAAGAGGCGATTGGCTTCAAACATGGTTTGAGCCAATTCCACCATCTTAGCACAAATTTTAGTTCGTTCGAGCTCTAGTTCAACTCTAGGGTAACACTTTTCATGCTCCGTTACGTTTGACCCTTCTTGGATTCTGGCTTGATATGCCTTAAGCATCATGTTTAGGTCCTCTTGAGTGGGATCTACTAAGACTGATCCTACTCTAGGCGGAGGTGGAATTGTGTGAGGTGGGTTGTGTTAGGCCGCCGGATGGGAATATATAATTTTATTTTTTCATACTCGCACGCACCAAAAAGGTGTAGCGAACAGATGTAACTCTTTATTCGTTAATGAAAAGGCAAGTACAACATTCGGAGAGAGACAGAGGATCGCCATACTGTCTATCTAGGCGATTACGCTGGAAAGCTGTGTTGCAGAGTTATAGAAATCTTGAGTATTGGTATTATGTTTGTTGCGTTACAGTAGTTAATCATCAACAAAGTATTGCTTTGGTTAATATTAATAGTTCTGTGCAAAGTCGTGGTTGTTAATTCGCGTGATAAGCATACTGCTCAGTGATAATCTTTGAATTGAAAGACAATAAATTTCTTTAGTTACATGTTGAATTGGGAAAATTAAATAAAGGGCCTCTGCACTGTCAGACCCCTATCCATCCCCAAGAACCCAAAAAAGAGATTAAAAGTAGCTTATGGTAGCGCTTTTAATACTCACGCCGTCTGTGGGAAGATGGAAACAGATTTGGAATAATCAGTAAGGGAAGAGTAGTACTCAGGGCAAGCAATGGAGAATAATAACTGTTAGTAGAAGAAGTGATATATGCTCGTTACTCATTCCGGTGAGTCCTACCCAAAGTATAGGCGAGATCAGCATCCTTGGGCAGTTCCAAACTAATTAGGGACACCCTCGGGTGGTAGGAGTACAGGCAGGTTGAGTCTACTTGCAGAAGGAGCGGAGCTAGTTAGTAGTGATTCCAGTGCTAGTTCGGTAGCACATGACGAGATTCCAGTGAATTCTGGTGTGAGTTCGGTGCTTTTTGGAGAAGGTAAAATGATGTCTGGGTGTACAGAGACACAGTGCAGAATCAATTCTTCACTATCTCGTCCGAATTTGGCTAGTTTCGGTGACAAGTTCACGGTACCGGATAAGAATGTGTCTGGTGCAAGGGTAACTTGGTCCGGTGAGACTTCGGTGAGTTCTGGTGGAAGTTCGGCATCACTCGGTGGCAATTTGAAGTTTTTCGCTGACATTGCGGTGCTGCCTGGTGGACATTTATTGCGTTCACCCCTTTTTTATGCAAGTCTACTTAATTTCAACACTAAAGCTAAGGAAAGGTTGCTAGATTTGGAGTTAAGCAAACAGTTCAATGACATTTTTGGACCAGAAAGTGAGCCTGAACATACAGATTCGGAAGGTCAAGAGACACCCCCTTAAAATTCAGGTAACAACAACACTACCAACAATAGCACCATGAGTGGCTCACAGCAACAGCAACAAACACCGCCACAGCCACAACCACAATTTCAGTAGCAACAACAACAACAGCCATAGCCAATCGTTCCACCTCCACTGGTTCCAACTGGAGTGACCTATACGAAATTCGGTGGATTTACGCGGGATGACCCCGACGCACATGTTCGTACATTCGAAATCAATTATGCAGTGTTGAACCATCCACTAGATCCGGCGTATAAGGCCATAGTGTTTCAGGCCACATTGGTTAATGAAGCAGCAAGGTGGCTGACAGAATATGGTATTAATCATTTCAGTAACTATGATGATGTGAGGGATGCGTTCCTGCAAAGGTTTCGTTTGAAGAAGAACCCTACAAAAATTTTTGATTATTTCCAGAACAATCGGCAGAAACCACACCAGAGTATCCACGAGTATGCAACACTGTTCAAAACTCACTTGAGACAGCTGCCACCGGTGCATGCCAACCTGCCAAATCATGTCATAACACAATGGTTTATCAATGGGTTGAATCCACAGTTAAAACAAATCATGATCATTTGCTGTGTGGGTGGAATGACATTGGACGTTGTCATTGCAATGGCCTTGCAATTGGAGCACAAAGGGGGCGGGTTTACGGAGGATTTGGAATGGTTGAAAGCAAGTAAGAATGTGACTGAGGATCCGGCCAAACAAGTGTATTGTACTAAGTGTAAGAATCCCCGTCACACCAGTTCCACATGTGCGCTTAACCAAATGTATTGTGCCATCTGTAATACGACGGGTCACTCAACAGAAACTTGTGCATACAATGCAAAGGTGCAGGGTAGAACGGTAGTAAACACCATAATATAGGAGCAGGGCCAGCCAGCCACCCATTATGTACCGCCACAGTTGCGAACCAACCAGTAGCAAGGATATAGGAACTATCGGGATCAGCATAACAACAATTTGAATCAAAATTGATGGCAAACGGGTACATCGGCTGAAGATACTTCTCTTACCACCCCCTCATTGCCATTTTTGTGGCGAGGTTGGGCATATTCGTAGATTTTGTAAAGAAGTCGCAGAATATGACAAACGAAAGAAGGAAAGACAAAATTCGATGACAAATATGGTTTATATTTCCCCTATTGATTCACAAGCAACCGTAGTACAGACAACATTGGGTAAACAATTGCAACCAGCAATTGAAGTGTTCGAGCCTGGAATTCGTGAGCAACAGTGCATTTTTGTGTAGGCCAGTCAATGGACAAGTAAGGAGCCGCCGGTGTTCCCTGATCCGATTCCGATAACTCAGTCCCCTCCACCAAATGCAAGGCCGAAGGCACAAACTTCTATCCTGGCAACATCAGAAGCACAACCAGAGTCGGTGCTGACCACAGTACAAACAGACCAAGTATGGGACATGATATCCAAAGCCTCAATCACACTCCCTCTAGGCCAGCTGCTCGCCCTAGTTCCTGGAGTAAGACAGCAATTTCAACAGCAGGTTAGCCCCAGACCTTCATGTACTTCAACGACTGCTACCATACAACCTGAGATGGATCCTACAGTGGATCATACTATCCCGCTGATCATCGTTTGGTATAAAAACCAGAAGATAACACAAGTTTTAATTGAGGGCAGTTTTGGAGTGAATATTGCAACAGCTACACTCTGCAAGAAATTCGGTTGGACCCAAATTGAACCAGTGCAGTTCTTTGTGCAAATGGGAGACCAATCTTGAGTCCATCCGGTGGGACTAGTATGTAATATTCCTATAACCCTACAAGGAACTACATTCAAAATCACATTTGTAGTCCTAGAGTTACCTGAATTGAGCCTCGACTACAACTTACTTTTCGGTCGGCCATGGCTCAAGCAAGCCAAAGTTGTGCAAGATTGGTCAGCTCAAGAGTTAATTTTGAAACATAATCACGAGAAGTATGTCGTTACATTGGATGTTATCCAACCCTGTGATCTACATGCAGGTCAATATGTAGCAGAGCCAGTCCATATGTTGGAAGGGCTATCTGATGATGAGGAGGAGGCTTTCCTCAAGACAAATAAGGACCTCATTGCCTTAGGTACTGTAGACTTACAGTCGGTAGCAGATAATTGGAGTCCGACAACCTGTGCGGTCGTACCAATGACCGGAGAAGCAGAAGCAAATGATGATATCACTATGGATGAAGCGACCTTACAAAAACTCTTGTAGCCAGCTGATGATTTGGCAAAGCCTCCATAGTTCTATGTACCGGAGGATCAATTGGTAACGTACAATTTGGGAGATACGGTGTCACTCTAGCACAATGGTGAGTACCAACGTGAGGAGATACACCTCATAAATGTCAATCTGTGGAGACGTGAGGACCGGTATGAAGACCAAGAGCAAGTGAAGTGCACAAGTGCGTGAGTGAAAGCACACAAGCATGCACACACATACACACACACGTGCACAAGGTAAGAGCAAAGAGTGGAACAATGGAAAGCTTTGATTACCAAAGAGCTCTCTTACAAAACTGAAATCTACAACAAGCTAACCTCAAAAATGAGCTCTCCAGCCCTTTTTATAGTTTTTGAGTGGTTTTGGCCCTGTCCAGACCTAGTGTCCGGCCTAGTTAAAAATTAGGTTCCAGGGCTTATTTGGGGGCTCAAACAGAGTCTAAAAATTATGAAACTCGGTAGGATGGTAGTTCTAATACTCCTCAAGCTCAAGGACTCCTCGGCTTGAACAAAATGGAGTTACAAAAATGAAAAAGGGTATTTACAATGGTTTTTAGTGATAATAATCACTATTTTTATAGGGATTTCATCTGAAAATTTGACAGGTGCTTCTTGGAGCTCCCTACTAGCTCCTTCTTCTTGTGCGTCCACTTCCTTGATGCGCTTCCATGCTCTGTCCTTGACCTTGAGCTTCAACACTCCCCCCCCTCCTGAGTCTGTCGTCCCTGACAGACCCTTGTTGTATTGGTCGTTCCATGTAGTACGTTGAGAGGTAGCGTCCTTTGCGTCCAACAGGGGTGATCCATTTTCCCAATGTAGCCTGGTCGTTTGTCCAGTTCCTTACTTTGCCACTGCTAGATCTTGCAGTTGGTAGTTCCTTTGTATTTACCTCTTCCTTGTATTCTATCTTGATGGTGCATTTGTGAGCTGTCCAAAACGACTAGTTGCTCAAAGGAGGTGATCAATGTTGATTATGAGCAACTCTCTGTGGTGGATGGCTTCCTTGCTCTTGTTGTTGTCATCTTGATGTCGTCTGGTTCTTCCCAAGATGGCTTTTCATAGTTTTCATGCCAAGTACTTGTAACTCATAATGAATGGTGGGTAAGTGCATTAGTGCATGGGTTGAACAAAATATGTGCCTTGTGCATGGCCTTGTAATGTGGCCCTACATATGCGTACTTGGAAAATGCATGGCAAGAAGTATGGTGCAAGAGATTGGGTCTTGAGCTAAGTGCTCAAGGGTATGCTGACGAAGAGGTTTCCTAATCTATCATGGTTATAGTGTTGTTGAAGCATACACGTCTTACCATGGTGAAGGGTCCGTTGATCTTCATCTCTTCGTGTTGTAGTTCCATCATGGTGTTTGACCGTCAGCTTGTCCTTTTTGTTGAGGGATGTCCTTGCTGGAAGTTCGCTGATGAGCATTTTCAAGCACATAGTCCTCTTCTATGCTTTTTTTTTTTTTTTTGTGGAACACGATGGCATCAAACAAGAAGAAAGAGGTTAGTATCAATAAAATATTTTACATGTGATAATTTGTGTCTCATGTGCCTGGGATATTTCAATTGTGTCTATGCACGGCCGTGTAATGTGGCCCTATGTGGATGCATACTTTGGAATTGCATGACCTGAATGGTGCAAAAGACTGGGTTATGCCAAGGGCACATGGTTGCTGTTGGTCGAGGCTTTGATGTTACTTGCATGCTAGATGAATTCTTTGATTGGAGGTGTCGATTGGATTTCGAAATGATGTAATCCTCCGGGTTGGAATCCATTTTGGAATAGGGTTTGGTACTGTAGAGGTCACCTCAGGCCACTTCGTCTTTGGATGCATCCAAACTTTGGTATCCCGTGTGGTTGGCCTTTTGGTTCTGTGGTTGTTGTTGGTGCTTTTGGCTTCCAAACCCATATCCTTGATGATTGCCTGCTTACTTTTGCAGAAGGGTTGAGTTTTTCTTCGTTTGTTCTTTTTGTTTTGTTCTTACCCTTTGCTTTCCTTGGCTTCTTTGTTGAGACCTTTTGCATGGTGGGGAGTATAGGCCGTTGTGTATGTAAGAGCTTCTTGGGTACCCACATCTGTAATCGCCCGTGTTGAGCTGCAGCTAATTTTTTAGGCACCCAAATTTGTACATGATTGTGGTCGACCTTCTTTGATAGCTTCGGTACCCAAATTTGTTGGATTCGTCGTGCTTGAGCCTGTCGTAGGTGCTTGGTTCTTCTTTTTTCATGGTCGATCTAGTTGGGTGGGAATCTTTGAGGCAACGTCGATGATTGCACTCCTTTCTTTACCCAGATCTGCTTCATGCCCATAACTTCTTTCTTCTTGAAGGCTCTTTGTCTATTTGATAGACTGGCTATCTTGCACTGTTTTGTTTGCTTCTGAGGTTGGACTAATGTGGATGCTTTACTCTTTGAAAAAGAAGAAGTTTCTTCTTGCCTTTGCGACTGTCCTTCCAGGATCGTGTCTGTCTAGATCATAGATCTTTTGACATTTACAACATCTTGTTCGAGAAGATTAGCCTTAGAGGAAAGAAGAGAGCGTGTGGTGTCTTGGTCAGTGGCCATGCAATTCTCCAATTCTAATGTAATGCATTGTTCATGTGCCCAAACATGAAGAAGTTGACTTCTTAGATTCAAGTTGACAGCATGGTCGTAAATCCAATCTTGACCCAAGACAAGTGGCTCTGTGAGGTCCTCATCGTGACACACTAGCATTTTGACTTTTATTGGAACATCTTGAAGGTAGATGGGAAGTTCCACCTCGCCCAAACAGGGGGTTTCCACGCCTCCTAATCCTATGAGATAGGCTTCTATGGGCTTGATGTCCAATTGCAGGTCTTGGCAGTATGAAAGTCGAACTGCACTAGTTGCTGCACCTGAATCAACTAATGCTCTCACAGTCTTTACACTCTTTCCTCGTCCTACCTCTATAGTCACAAAGGGCCGTCGATCAATTATTTGAGAAGTAGTTATGCCCGATTTTTGGCACATGTCCATGTGATATTTTGGAGCTTTTGTGTTGACATCTAGGCCTAGTCGCCGTAGCTTATTTCTTCTGATGCGCTCTCTCGCCTCTGCTTGTGCTTCTTCTCTAACCCTTAACTCCTCTTCTTTTCGCTTCTTAGCAGTGTTGAGTCTCATGAGCATTTCCTCTGTAAGAGGTTCTTGATATAACTTGACTCGGCATCCACTAATATAGTTTGGTAGGATATCACCTTCTAAAGTAGCCAATTGAACTACGCCGCTAGTGGAGAGTCTATTAATGATCATGGGTCCATATCCTCGTTTCTCCAATTTGCGGGCATGTTGCTTTAGCGTATAAACCAGCACTAGATCTCCTTCCTTCAATCCTTTATCCTTTACATGGGCATCAAAGTATGCCTTTTGCCTTTTCTTTGCAGCATAAATGCCTGCTGCTGCCCGTAGCCTCGTCTCACCTAAGCGTTCTAGATCAAAGATCTTGGAAGACAACTCATGTCCATTCCACTCATGCTCTTGTGCTACTTTCAAGGCTGGGATTAGGAAGTCCAATGGTAGCACGGCATTCTGTCCAAAGACCATCTGAAATGGGGTAGCATTGAGTACCGTTTTGTAGGCAACTCGGTATGCCCAAACAGCATGATGAAGTTGTTTGTCCAAATCAGAGCATTTATTATTTACAAGTTTCGTCAATACGTTACATAGGATCTTATTCGTGCTCTCGGCTTGTCCGTTAGCTTGTGGGTGATAGGGGGCAGACTTCTTATGTATCACCATAAATTCTTGAAGGAGATTCTCAATGACCTCATTCAAGAAGTGCGTACCTCTATCACTAACCAACTCTATTGGTAACCCATATCTAGTGAACACATTTTTGAATAAGAACTTAGCCGTCGTTTGAGCATCATTTTTTGTCGTGGCTTTTACTTCCACCCACTTTGTAAGGTAATCTGTGGCTACAATAATGTATTCTGCATGGGAGTTTCTAGCTGGGGGGTTGATGGGACCTACAAAGTCTATACCCCACTTTGAAAATGCACGTCCTCCCATCATTGGCCTTAAAGGCATCTCGTCTTTTCTTATCGGATATTGGGCACGTTGGCATGTGTCACATTTCTTCACATAAGTATGTGCATCCATATGAAGAGTGGGCCACCAAAGTCCTGAGAATAGAATGGTCTTAGTTACTCTGTCAGGCCCAAAGTGTCCACCTGCAGCACCGTTGTGTGCAATTTCTAAGACTTTCAAATAGTCTGATTCATGAACGCACAATCTTAAGTAACCATCCTTGCCTCTTCGATATAGGTTGTCTCCTACTAAGGCATAGTCTTGAGCCTCTTGCTCCATGCTCCGTTTTCTTGCAAGACTAGCCTGATTGGGTAATGTTCCCGATCTCATGAACTCAACCAATGGAGCACTCCAATCTGGGATTAATGACACATGATAAAGAGTGGCATGCTCCACTGGGGGTCTCTTCTGGCACACTGGACAATTCTGGATCCACTTCTGTATTTCTTTGTCCATGCTAGGCCAATACACTCCTAAACGTTTTACATTCTGCAATGTTCGTTGTTTAGGGTAGTGATTTCCTAGCAATCCCTCATGGGCTTGTTGCAACCAACTAGTATGTTCATCATCCTCGACACAACAAGCTAATACGCCCTCGGTATCTTGCTTGTACATACTTCCGGCCAATATTTGATACTTTTGTGCAATTTCTTCTTTGCTTATCTTCACATTTTTATTTGCAGGCCCAAAGGTTAGGACTGGTACCAACTTATTTGCCCATTTAGGAACAACTTCTAAATTGAACAGATAAGCATCGGGCAATTCATCAGACACTCCTTGCGGTGGCTCTCCTGAAGTGATGCGAGAAAGATGGTCTGCCCTAAGATGGGTTCTACCTTTCCTGACAACAACTTCAAAGTCGTATTCCATTAGTAAGAGGAACCATCTTACTAAGCGGCCTGTATTGCAAGGTTTATTGACCAAATATAGTAAAGCTTGATGATCATTGAAAAACTTGAACTTATTGGCCAATAGATAGTGTCTAAACTTCTTCACAGCATATACCATACCTAAGCCTTCTCTCTCCGTTGTGGTATAATTTCGTTCAGCTGCATTTAATTGCCTACTAGCATATGCTATCGGCAAATCTAGGTTTCCTTCACCTGTGGGTTGTGCTAGCACACATCCTATTGCATGATTGGAGGCATCTACATGGACATGAAAGGGTTTGCTCCAATCCGGAGTAGTCAATATTGGTGCTGTGCACAAACGTCTTTTCAGCTCGTTGAAGGAATTCTCGCATTCCTCGTTCCACTCAAAATTTGTTAACATCCCATAAAGAGGTTTAGCTATGATGGCATACATGTGGATAAACCTGCGATAATATCCACAATGGCCCATAAAGGCTTGTACCTCTTTAACATTTCTTGGTCTTGGCAACTCTGCTATTGCTCTTACCTTGTCTTCATCTGTTGAAATTCCATTCTTAGAAACAATGTGACCTAAGATCTTACCTTGTCGTACCATGAACACACACTTCTCTGGGTTCAGACATACTCGATAATCTCTACACTTGTTGAAGATTTGTCTGAGCTCAGGGATGTGGTAACTTCTTTCTTGGGACTGAGCGCATAAATCATCCACATATACTTCTAAGCTCTTTCGAAAGAACTCTTTGAAGACATGACACATGAGCCTTTGGAATGTTGCAGGTGCATTGGTGAGCCCGAATGGCATCACACGAAATGCAAAGATTCCCCATTCTGTGGCAAAGGCCGTTTTGTGTTGATCTTCGGGGGCAATGGCTACTTGGTTGTAACCTGAAAATCCATCAAGGAAGCTATAAACTTCCTTGCCTGCAACACGCTCCAATAGATGTTCGGTGATTGGAAGTGGATAACTATCTCTTATCGTAGCGGCATTAACTTTTTTAAGGTTAATGCACACTCGCAATTTCCCATTCTTCTTGGGCACCACTACAATGGGGGATACCCATTCAGTGTGCTCAATCTCATAGATGAATCCAGCTTCAATCAGCCTGTCAATTTCCTCCTTTATTTTGGCTGCATAATTGTCATTATATGTGTAGGGCTTTTGTTTGGTGGGCTTGGCATCAGCGGTCATCGGAATCGTATGAGAGCAAATCTTTGGATCTACTCCTTTCAAGTCTCTATAGTGCCATGCGAACACATCCCTATATTCCCTTAATAGAGCTACAAGCTCTGCTTCTTCTTTTGCACTTAGGTCATCTCCTATGTACGTACATCGTTCTTCGTTCCCTTCAATGGTCACTACAATTTTTTTGGTCCTTTCTTTATTGTCATATGCTTCTCCTATAATGGCCTCTCTCTTAGGCATCCGTACCAAAATTTTTCGGTCTTCCACTTCATATTTCTTGAAATTTTCTGGTACTTCAAACAATGATTCTTCCTCTTCTTGTTTCACTGCTTTTCTTTTCTTTTTCTTTTGACCTCCTTCACTTCCTTCCTTTGAATTTATCGTTTTAATACTTGTGAGGGGTTCTTCTTCTTTTTGGGTTAACACTCCTATGTCTTCTAAATAGTGTTCCTCTGAGTCAAAGTAAGTATCCATCACAATGGATTCTAGATCATCGTCATTCTCTTTTTCTTCTATGAACTCACTAGGATCACACTCTTCCAACAGGGGCTGACACATGAACACTGAAATATCATAACCCTCCTCATCACAATGAGGTGTCCATTGTTCTTCATTTACTGCAATGTCCATGGTAGCTAAGATTTCTGCCCAACCATGAGGCTCAAATTCCTCATCTGGAAATATCATCGGTGTATAGGCTGGGTCTTTTATTGGTATATCTCCTGGGGGAGTTCCTTCTTCTCTCGCTTTTAAGCGCTTTTCCTCTTCCTCTGCGACCTTGCACCTCCACAAGTGAGTATCTTCATGCAGCCATGATGGATCAGGTGAACTTCCAGAATGCACGGAGATAGAATCTTCTTTCGCTTTGTGGATAGGATTCCACTATAGGGGTGGTACATCTCTGAAGGTGTAATCCTTCAAATTGACCTTGGTTGTGACCCCTAAGTGTTGTAAGTACAAGGAGTTGGTTCCCCAATCTTGTACTATTTGCAATTGTCGTAGGAAGGGTCTTCCTAGGATCATCTCGTAGACATTATTTTTTTCAAAGTCACATATAGCAAATGTATGTTCAGACTCTACACCACAAGTGGTTAGAGTTATCCCTTCGAGCAATCCTAGAGGTCTTTCAAAATGACCATCTGCCATTTGAAGCTTCATTCTTGTTGGTCTTAATGTGGGTTTGCCCCATCGCTTCCACAAGGAGGTGGTCGCAATAGCAACACCAGCACCTGAATCTACGATTGCTTTGGTTGTGTAACCTTGATAGGTGATTGGAAGATAAGTATTACCTTCTTCACCTTCACTCATGTCCCCTATTTTGTCTAGAGGTATCTCTGGTACTTTCTGCTTAGGGCCTACTTTTGGCATATTGGAATCAAGTTCTGGAACCTGATCCTCATTAGGGAAAAAAATGAACCCTGCATGGGCCTTTTGGATTAAGGAGTGATTAGTGATGGACCAATGAGAGGAGGGTGGTGGACACAGTCTATAGCCTATAAATCACTAGGCTGAAGGGGGATGAGGGGACAGGATTCCCCTATGTTCAGGTTTTGCCTGTAGAGAGAGAAAGGAATCTCGTAACTTACCTGGGCCCAAAAATTCAAAATTTTCAAAAAGTTATAAAACTCATCATAACACCATTTAATGGTCCCCCAACCACTTTTTAGGATCAAAAGTGCTATTTTTGGGTTCTAAATCAAAATCCGTGCATGAACTGAAGTGAAAAAAGTGACTTTTTCAAAAATAACTCAAAATGCAACTTTCTCCCTCCAAAACCTCCCATTTTCATACCCAGGTCCCAAAAAGTCATCTCTTTCCACTACTTTCTCTCCCTAGCACACCATTGCAGCTCCTGCATCTCCATTTCTTTCTCTATGCATCATCTTCTTTGAATTCCTACTGTCATTTCCATAGCCTGATCTCCAATGGAGAAACCTAAATCTCATAGACGTCCAAAAGATGAGGTTATCGCGATAAAATGTCACAATATCAAGGCTCCAGAAGGATTTTGGTTAGGACAGGAGTTCTGCAAAGGTGCATGGGTGTACATGCAACCCTCTGGTGTTGGTCCTCACCGTGTGAGAGATCGTGGAAACTTGGATCTTCATTGGAAAGGGAAGTTACTAGGCTTCAAAAAGCTCAAAAATGGTGAAACTGTTGCCATTGTACAACATGTGTTCACAATGTCAACCATGAAATTGGAAAACTCAAACAAAATGAGATATCCTATCAACTGTAAGTATTACTCATTGACTTTTGTCCAAATTTCAGAATATACCTAGCTAAGTTGTGTATTTTTTTGTTGTAGACATATTTCCTTCTACCTTGGTGGAAGAACAACCACTTCATAGTCTTACAGGTACTTTCCAAGCATTGCATGCAGATGTTGGGTCGATAGTCTTTCCACAAGCCCATCCTGCTCAGCTATTATGTGAGAGAGTTTTCTTTTACACACATACATATGTTGTACCCTCTTCATCAAATGATTTTGGCAAGTTAGAGATGATTAAGGTAGATTCTCTCTTAAAGCTTGAGTGGCCGCAACCTGATGTATGGACATTAACATCTTTGAAGCATAAGATGGTGATGGACATACACAACTCTTTGAAATTTACAAGAGTTTCAAGATCTATAGGATTACATTGGTGTGTTCCTATTCATTGTTTTGTACATTTATTTCAGATATTCACAATTCTAGAGACGTCAACAATGTTCATGTTAAAAGATATCACGTATGAGCAGGTAGAGTGTTTGCTAGGTGAAAAATGGGGACTTGTAGAAGGATGCACCAAAGGGGATAGATACATTTGTAAAATTGGTGCAAGAGGCATAGGATTTCGATACTTGAAACATCGTACTTCATTGTACATTAGATTCTATTATGATCGTTGGATGTGTAAACTTGATGAATGGATACCATTACAAAGTTCTGAGGGTGTTTTAATTTCATTTGAAATTAAGATAAATCTACCCAACAATGAAATGGAAGTTATTTCAGTAAATCATCATTGGACTCTTGCCAACGTGAGAGAACATCTAGTAATCATGGGATTTGAGGATCTGGATCAATCAAAGTTCAGAATACAAGGGCATAAGGTAAGTAGCATATGGTATTTCTTCTTTTGTTTATACAAATTCTTACACTCAAATATGTTCATTTAAAGTTTTCTATTTGTCTGCAGATTGGTAAGAGGTTGGAGGATAAAATTAAAGTCCTCCTTGAATGGAGTGTGGATGGAACTCAACTTTCATTGTCATAGCTCAAGGACTATTTGAGTGCTACAGTGTACACACACCTATGTTCCATTTATAATCCTACATCTGCAACAATGTATTTAACATGCAAGACATGTAGCATGTAAAATTTTTTGATCTCAATATGATGTACAATTTGCCAAATCTTTGGTTTTTCCAATGGCAATTTATTATAATTTTAAAGTTCTGAGAATTTTTTTTTTCTATTGTGTTGTCGTGTATCTTATTCTGGTTAATGATTCTGTTCAATCTTTTTATGAGCAAAAGTTTTTTTTCTGAGAGTTCTGTGCATGATTGTTTTATTTGAAGGTATCAGTTTTAGTTTTAAAATGGGTCCCACTCACTTTAAAATTTTGAAACTACTATAAAAGCAACACTTATTCTCTCATTTCTCACTTTTGCAACCAAGAAGAGCTACAATCACTAGCAGAGTACGCACACAAGCTAGCATCACGCGCAATGGCTGCCGCATCCTCCAGTACCCTGCAACTCAAACGTCCACGTGAACTCTTCAATGAGTTCTTGGAATCAACTGAGTTCAAAGGTCAGAACCACTTGTATGACCTACTGTCTAGGGTCCCTGATCTACACAAAACAATTCAACTAAACTCTGATGTGCTCAAGGAAATCATAGAGTTCCTTGAGTACTACATCTTGCGTTTTTCTATAGAAATACCGCCTTATGAGGGTAAATGGGTTCCATGTGACCTTCTACTCTACATACATAGAGGCGATGAAGCCTTCATGAAGCGCCTTAAGCGCTTCATGGCAATTGCGGAAACTGCTGGGCACTTACTAGATGACTCTGTGCCATTAGTAAAAAAACTTAACAAAAAGAAGAGGATGGGTACAAAGTACCTATCCTACACTGCAACAACATATTTTATTATTAATGAGGAGCCGGAACCTACACCTGTTGAGCTCCCCAACCTTGCCACTGGGGGTTTTGTTAAGGAGAAGAATGAGCCTCAACCAGAGGCCATAAATTTTTCCAAAGAAAGCATTACAATCCACCAAGAATTCCCTGGTGGTGTTGAGGATAAACTACATGTGCAATCAAGCATGGAGGAGGCCCCCCCTTCAAATCTCAACCCCTCTGAGCCCACATTACCAGAGGTGGAACTTGAATATCTCTCCTGCATCGTTGTGGATGGAGAGGAATTTATTTTACTCCATGACATTGAGAAGGCATTCGGTCTTCGTCTAGATGAATGCTTGAGTATTTTCTCCACAATGTTAGATGTTCCACTTGACAACACATCTGACATACTTGAAAAGAAGTCCATCCCACTTGGGGATTCTGTGGCAGACACCATATCAATGGTGTGTGCTGATATTTTAAATGATGACAACAATTCTACTACAGAGGAGGAGTTCAGTGCAGCATAGGAGAGGATACTGAAGCAAAAAATTCCTACATCCCATGTAGCAGAGCAGAGTGGCATGGCCCACTCTAGCATTGATCTTGATGCCCCTGGAAGAGGGGAGGAAGAAGACAAGCTTCATGATGTAAGTGGTAATTGAATTAAATAAATCGATAATTTTAAGTTAACATTGTAAGAGCTTGAATTCTCATTTGTTCTTAACAGGAAGCAATTGAGCTCGACAAGTTCGCAGCAAGGTCTGGTGGGGATCGAGCTTCTCGTGGGAGTGGTGCATCCTTGGCAAACTACATCGGAAAGTTGCCAAAGGATGATTTTGTTATCATACACAAAGACTACAGTCCCGATGGGCACTTCATCACTTGGTGCTTGAAGGCCCTTAGCAAGATTTTGTGTTTATGTACAATTACCCAAGGCACTAATTGTGTCATTTTGGTTAGGAAATCCTTAGTTGTAACTACTTTAGGACTTAATTTTAGAGGGAAAGTATTAGGGCAAATAGGTATCGCCATGAGTCTTGGAATGCAAGACCCCCATGTAATATCAAGATCTGTATTGACTTACCAACTGCCTCAATCTCTCCAAAGGAGAAAGAAAGTTGTGGAGAAATTGAAGGCAGCTGAGAAATGATGTAATGTCTTGATAATACAAGCTTTTTTTTTCATCATTTGTCTAGTTCTGTTTATGAATGTGCTAAAAAATTGAACTTATCTTCTCTCCACAAATTGTATCTAATTGGGGGTCTTTGTATTTTGCTTTGGTCCTCTGTATGATTATATGCTTAAAAAAGGCCAAAAAAGCCCCAGCCACAGAAACGCGGGAAACAGCCCTGCAAAATTTTTGCAGGGCTGTTTCCCGCGTTTCTGTGGCTGGGGCTTTTTTGGCCTTATGTAGTGTTTTTAGGTGCTACAATACATAGGAAACTATGTAATTTCAGATTTTCAATTGGTTTTGGTATTATCAGGACCAGAAGTTTTCAGTAGGGTATAAACTCAGCCTTTAGTAGCTAAAGATCTCAATTCCTATAGGGTATAACCTCTTAATACCTAGACCCTTGCATCTCTACCATATGTCTTATGCTTACCAAAGACCAAATATTGCAAAAAAAAACCCCAGCCACAGAAACGCGGGATTCAGCCCTGCAAAAATTTTGCAGGGCTGAATCCCGCGTTTCTGTGGCTGGGGGTTTTTTGGTATTAAAAAGACATGTTGCACACCAGTATGTAGAAAAGGAACATATCTAGTCATAAAACAATAGGCAAGTGCATGCATGTTTAACTGAATCCATATATAACTGACTGAAAGAGAGAGAGAGAGAGAGTGAGAGAGAAAAAAGAGACAAAGAATATAAGTCAAAACAAAATTTTCTATTATCCATTGTATTACATCGCAAAGTAGCCTATCATAGGGTATAATATACACATCATGGGTTATTTCCTCTAATTCTTCTTGCTAGTTGAATGTCCTTCGGTTGTATGGTTACTCTCTTGGCATGGATAGCACAGAGGTTAGAGTCCTCAAGCATGGAGATGAGGTAGGCCTCAGCTGCCTCTTGAAGTGCTTCAAGTGCTATCCCTTGTATTCTTAGACCTGTTTGGTAGCTTTGTAGTTCCTCTTTCACTACCCTTGCAAAAGCTCTTCGTGGTATGAGTAGTTCAACGGACTTTTGGTAGTGTCGTATCTCTGCAAAAGCCCTGCAGTGCTTCCTTCATCTTTGTGGAGCTCTTGGGTTGGGAGGTATGTTTGGCTGGCGTTGAGGTCGACGTCGAGGTTGATAGTTTTTTTTTCTCCGATGTACACGATGTGAGGGCCCAGCTTCATCTTGCACATTTTGTTGTTGATGTGGTTGTTGACTTTGCTCTCTTTCCTCCTCTGTTGGTATTTGCCCTTGTCCTTGTGGAAGTGTCTTACCTCCATGTGTCACCCTATGGCTCGTTGGTATTTGCATATCATTCCATGGTGGTTGATTGTTGCTTTCCTCATATGGGGATGACTCTTCGTCGCTCTCTGGTACACTCCTTCTGATCAACTTCTGTTTGGGTCTTGATTTGATGGGTGTCCTTGTTGGTGGCTCATCATCTGAAATGGCCTCTGATCGTCCTGGAGTATAATAATCTTGTCTATTGGAAACTTCATTTTCTCGCACTGAATTGCTCCCAGGTGGTGTGCCATTGTGTGACACAGGCACAGATGTGCTCTGGGAACCACTTCGAGGCCTTTGGGGGGGTTGCAACCATGGTGGGCGTTGTGTCCCTAGATGAGGGCTAGGAAAGAAGACGCGATCTTTCCTTGCAGTTTGCTTGGTGCGTGCCATTCTCTGGAGTTGCAAAAAGTGTGAAATGAAGTGAGTTCTCTCTATTTATAGAGTTTTTTAAAAAACTGTTTGTTCACACTAGAACGGACAAAACCTGTTTAAAACCATACAGAATATTATATATTAAATAATAACACATTGAAATCAAGATTACAATAATCATATGTATTACCACATAATGGGAAATAGCGAATTCACTTTACTTCCAAGCTGAGCCTTCTCGTTGTCTCCTTGCACGCCACTGAGCATGATGAAGAGGACCTAACGATGACTTCCATTTCTCACTGGCAATGTTGTGTTGCATCTTTCTTGCAAGTTTTGCCAATTTTGAATCCCTAAGTCGTTCCACAAAAAACTTTCTCGAGAATGTAGTGCGGTAAAACCAATTAAACATCTCCTCCATGTAGTTTGATTGCATTGGGCCACCACCATGTCGGGTGTTTTTGAAGTAGACACCCCTCGCTTTGTAGTGTGACTTTTCCATTCCTTGGGTACTGAAAATCTCTAATGACCCATATCGATGCATGAAAAAAGCTCCATGTTCAAACAAAATATGCTAAAAATTGTTAAGTACATTGGAAAAAGGTAAGTGCAATGAACACTTGTAGAAGAAGATTACACTTACAATGTAGTGTGTTATATTGCTCTCTCCCCAACATTGAATGAAACACTTGGTGAACTCCACTAATGTTTCTTGAAACATTTGACGTTGAATAGCACTAGACCTAGTCAGACCCATTAAGCCTACAACCTTATCAAAGCTCGACCAAACTTTCTTTCTCTTATTACAAAGATCAACTTGAGAGTCATTGTCTGTTGTGATCATGCATAGGTCTTTCCACAGCTCATAACATTCATTATTTTGAGTGCTAGTACCTCTTCTAAAAAAATGTCTTGCTTTATTCCCTGTCATTGACACTTGTTGCAAGCTATCTTGAGATTCTCCAACTTTCTTAACAACTAGGGTTACATTTCCACCATGACAACCAATTGAATTAAGAATTTCCTCCAATTTCTTTATAGCTTGAATAGATTTATCAACTGGCTTCATGGCAAATGCGTATTCTATATGGAGCTTCAATAGTCTATCAAAAATTCTCATGAAGGCATGCAAGGTGCAAAAGTGGACATTGACTAAAGGGAATGGAATAATGGGATTCCAATCCTTATCTGACATGTCACGATTAGGTGTACCTAACATGGGACACCTCATTAAAGGTGTATCCCATTCAGCAGATGGAGTTGCATCTGTGTCATCAACTAAATCATCTATGTTGTTTTGTTTTCTCTTTGTTCGTTTATAACCTCGTGTACAATATGGACAAGGATAGAGAGTAGATGCACCTTGTTTGCACCCTAACATGCATTTGATAGTCTTTAAGTCTCCACCTAAGTGCCACTCTACTTCAAAATCACCAAGGCTTTCTACATTGATTTTGGCACCATGAATTTGAGAAGTTATCACCTCTGTGATCCATGGGATCCTATTGAAAATCCATGTAAGAACATCATTGGATTCTTTAGGTACTTCAATAGCACCTAACCACCATATATCTTTCTCTGATTGGACACTATATGTAAAGTGATGGGTAGATTCTTCACTATCATCAATAATAGCATGGGCCATAGCTTCGTTCATGAGTGTCACACTAAGTCTCTCCATACGGCGTCCCTTTATGATTTGACATTCGTCTAGCTTCAATACAAACTTGAGTTTGGAACCACAATCTACATCAAATAACAAACATTATATTATTAAAAATACTATGAATGTCATTATCAAAACAATGGATATACCTTGAAGTGTGGATTTGTAAAATTTAACCATTTCCTTTTGGAGCCTCTCCAAATTGACAAATATGTTGTTGTACTTTGTGTAGATGAATCCCTGTCTAGATGTGTTTTTCAACTCTTTCTTTGATGTAGATGAATGATAAATGGATGCAGGCATAACATCTTCTATATGCAGGTAATTGCCAAGAGTATTGGCTACATCCTCATTGGTTATCTTCTTCCTCACAGATACCTTGTAAGGGCATGGAAAAATGCTCTGGAAAATACCTTTGTTTTGTAGAGCCTCCTTCAAAAGATTGTACAATGCAGTGTACGCTCTAGTACTAACACCTGCTTCATCACATACCATCTGTACCTCACTAGGACTAATAATATCTTCTAAGTTGCCTGCAAAATCTTTAATCACTTGGGTTTTGATGTGATTTCCTATTGGTGACTCCAAGATCATAAGCACATGTTTGTTGCTAAGACAAGAATTCAGAAACTTCAATTGATCCTCCATTGTTGAGGAAGCACTCGCATCTTCAACAAATGACCTGCACAATAAGAATCTCAATCTAAAAGTCTTTTAACATAACTAAACAAAGGAAATACATACCTAAGTGCGTAAACACGTCGCTTCCGTGCTCCACCACCAGTTGAAAGAGCTTGAAAGGATGATAATGGTCGTTTCCTAAATCTCATCCCAAGTGGAGTCTCTTTTAGTTGTGTAAGATTGGCTTTCAACTTTGTAATTGTGCTCTCCTTTTCTTCCACATCTTGTTTGAGACTATTATTGTGCTCATCCAAAGATTTGATAGCATTTTCTAAAGTGTGTATAGCACTCTCTAAACTGTGTATCTTGAAATGGTTGTGATGACATTGTTGCATCCAATAATTTGCTATAGATGTAGAATGGTTAGACAATCGCTTGCAATAGCCTAGGAGTCCATCTTCACCGGAACCAAGGAATTGTAGAAATGTGGAGATAGTATGGAATCTAGGATGAAAATTAGCCATTGGATCCAAGGGATACAAAGCACCATGGACCCAAAGATCAATATTCTTCTCTCCAGCTGCACGTCGTGCATTTTGAGAATCTATGTCATTGCTACCTCTAGTTGTTGGTGCAAATTCTGTAGGAACACGAACATGTACACTCTTTGAGTGAGGAGCACGCGCTGGTGCTGGTGTCATGTTCGTAATACATGTGAGCACCATGATGTTCCAAAACTCCAGCACCGAATGGGAAGAAGCACACAGATGGCTGGAATGGCTAGTACAGTAGCTATGTGCAAGAAAAAAAGTGTGTTTTGGTATGTGGATAGGTCAAAATGACTTTTTTCAGTATGTTAGAGGGAAAATGAGTTTTTTTTCAAAAATTCATGTTTTGGGGCAACCAAAGTTACGAGTTTGATGATGTGGCACTTAACTTTTGGAGGGATTTTGAAAAGTATGTTTTTTAAGTATTTTTTATAAAAATAAGTCTAAAAAAAATTAAGTTCTGACATATACATAAAAGTATGGGCCATTTTGAATAAAGAATAGCTGAAAAAGAGACTTTTTCAGAAAACTCATTTTTTTATTCATAAAGATGGACGGATTTGATGAGGTGGAAAGTGGTTTTTCTCTCTCTCTATGTGCAGAAGAGAGAGAAGGTCCTAGCTCAGCCTAAAAAAAAGCCTACTTCAGCCTACCAAAAAGTGCTCTATTAAATGCACTTTGTCCCCTTAACAAAGTACAAGATTAAGCTTAATCCCTAAAAATTAGGAATCCTTACAAGGCCCATGCAGGGTTCACTTTTTTTCCTAATGTTCACATGATTCCAGAGCTCCGGTTTGGCTTTGAGCAGCTCTTCCACAGTGAGATGACATTGAACCTTAGTGTTCTTCACAACATCAGTGTTTCTTGGAATCACTGAGTCTTCATTTCTTACCAATATTGTGGGAGCTCTGATCTGGAGAGATTCAGATTCCCATGGGCCTGTGAAATGAGGCAACTCTTGTAAAGAATTAGATTCAAAATCTAATCTCTCATCCTCTTGTTGCTCTGTTTGATCTCCATAGATAGACGGAATGTCTTGGGGAAATTGATCATGAAGATCATCAATCTCAGGAATAGGAGGGGAATCACTCTTCTCCTTGGCCCATTTCTCTTCTTGTATTTCCCGCAAGAACTCTTGAGAGTACTGTTGAATTGAAGGAGGTATTCCAGCATCCGTGGAATTAGGAACATAAGCTCCCATTGGTGGTGAGCTTCCTCTTTCAACAACTGGTTGAGCCTGTGGAGGTAAAGAAACTTATGATTTGTTTACCAACTGCTCTAATCTTTCTAGTAAGCCTTGGAAATGCAAATCCGACTGGACAGAGTTTGTCTGATTGAACTTTTGACTAGTCTCAAGTATAGCTTGAGCTTGTTCTACCATTTTCATGCACATTTTCATCCGTTCAATCTCTAAATCTGCTCTAGGGTAACTCTTGTCTAGGTTTGCAGCTGTTGGCCCTTCTTGAAGTCGAGCCTGGTAGGCCTTGAACATCATGTCCAAGCCTTTTGGGGTTGGATCTGCAAGAACAGACCCTGGTTGTGAGTTATTTACAATGGGTGGTGGGGTGGAATGAGGTGGAGTGGATGGAGCTTCGGTGTGTGAGGGGCTTTGAGATGCAATGTCTTCTATTTTTGTTTTGGTATCCCTTAGGCTTTCTTCTAGCTCGGATAGCTTTTTGTTCCACTTGCGATTAGCCTTCTCTCTGGTATCCTTCCATGTTCTTGGCTTCCTCTTACTAGGCTCTCCTGACTCACTTGACTCCGATTGCTCAGATGGTTTTGCTTGTTGTGCAGCCTGTGCCCTAGTAACTGCCTGTACAGGAGCCACATTACTGCTACTTGAACTTGAATCTGCCACTAAGCCTACCACGTTGATGGGTGTAACCTTGGGTGCACTAGAGGGGTTTCTCGGACACTCTCTAGGAAGATGTTCCTGGCCACACTCAGGACAAAAGACTTGTATTGTAATGTTTTTCCCTTGTCCTAGAGCTGGTTGGTGGGGGCATTCACTAATGAAATGGTTGCCCTGACATCTAAAGCATGGTCCTCTAGGGGCTTGTGGTCTTACTTGTCTCAATTGGGGCCTAGGATTTGGATTCGTATACATGACATTGGAGTATTCTGGCTCCCAATTTTGTTCCATAGGTGGTGTCTCATATTGACACTAAGAAGTCTCACTTTGCTCAGGTGACTCTATATAATAAGCATGTGGACTATCTTCATGGAAGTAGTCTGAACCATGAGCGTGAGAATCATTTCCTGAGACCAATGGGGTTAGTGGCACCAATGCTCTATTAGGGTTCTCCTCCGCCATCGTATATTTAACTGGGATCACATTGGCAGGAGCTGGCAGTTGGTTTCCTAGGACTGGTTGTGGCCTATATGGTGCCTGATATTGCTGCTGGTATTGAGGTTGATATTGTTGTGGCCTATAATATGGCTATTGGTACTGATTCTGATACCTACCCTGCTGGTAAGGTTGCTGATAATTTTGTCTAACAACCTGCCTATTGTAAGGACAATCTTGAGCCGTATGATTTGTGTATTTCCTCTCTATGGTGCAATATAGAGCATTAGGGTTTCCTTGGGGTTGAGTGGTCAACGGGCAAACATTAGCCATGTGATCTCCTCCACATGTATAACATCGCTTCACTGAAGTGACCCTTGGCATTTGTCTATTTTGAACTCTAGCTTTTTGGCCACTTGCTCAGCTATCTCATCTATCTCAGTGGAGGTTTTAGAGGTATGACTTGTAGAACTATCAGAGTCCTTATAGAGTTTGGATAGTCCTAACTCCTCACCCAAGTTGTCTTCTATGTCAATGCATATCCGTACACACTCTTCTATGGATCTAGGCTCTTTCAAGTATACATATGACCTTAATTTTGTGCTCAATAGGCCATCTAAAAACAGTGCCACCTGTTTGGCTGATGTGGGTAATTCTGGTACAGGGCATCTTTCCAAGTACTGTCTAAACCTTCTTCCTGCAAGTCGCACTGTTTCTTGGGGTGTCTGTTTGAAGCTCTGGATCAAGGATGATGTGTTATGCCTGATACCGCTTTTGGAAAATTCCACAATGAATTCTTCTAGTAGCTGACCTATCTCTCTATAGTTGCGACTGTTTAGAGGTTGAAACCAAGCTAAGGCAGTACCCTTAAGAGTCAAACCAAATGCCTCGAACTGGGTGAATAAGTCTTCAACCTGTTCAGCTCTTAACACTTGTTTGAACTCCGCCACATGATCATAAGGATCTCCAAATCCATCAAAGTAGTTCTTCATTGTCTTAACCACTTGAGAGGGTCTAAGGGTTCTTGAGTGCTCTCGTGGTCTAGGCAATGGGAAATCATGATCATCTCTTTGATGCCTATAAACTCTATGTCTCTCCCTTTCAGGTCTTTCCGTTTCATATCCTGATCTGTCTCTACCTACAGTGTCTGCAAAGCTTACCTCCCGTCTCTCTCTAGTTCTTTCCCTCTGGGTTTCATGAGCCTTGGATGATCGGGCTCCTTGGAGGCCCTGGGAAACATTAGATCTTGGTGGAGGGAAAATTGATTCACCTTGCCAAGTGTAAGCATGTCTGTCATGATCTGATACCAAGAATAATTTTTGAGATGTGTGATCTAGATAGACAACTTTCCCTGGTGTCTCTGGATCCTTGAATTCATAGATGGTGACTACTGGGCTGGGTTGATCTGGCCTAAATCTCCAAAAGGCTTCCTCCGTTTCTCTATTCACAAATAGTTCCATGCTTTTGTTATCTTGAGGAATCCATTCTGGAGTGATCACTCTAGTCAAGACTGACTTACCTCTAGGGGTCTTGGGTTCTCCTCCTAGGTCTCCTTGCTCTAGGTCTCCTATCTCATTCTCAGGAATGATATTTCCAAACTCATCTGTCCTATCTGGTAAGTTGGTAACCACATACATGGTTCCTTCCTTATCAATGTAAGCACCCTCTTCAAACTTGACTACTGGGTGTTCAAGTCCAAAGGGTTGGTCAGGATTCTTGAGTTGGACCACTGATCGTCTTAGACCATCCTCATAGATGCGAGCACCTAATTGGTTGGTCCTAATATATTCCAATTGGGTCTTATAAGGACCTTCTGGTGTTTGTAAATAGGCAGTGCCTGAGCTACGTGTGGGTCTTTCCATGCTAAAAGACATTTCCGAGTCACTGGTTTCTGAACTTCGTGTGTAAGGATAACCACTAAGCTGTTGAGCCCAAGACTTGGCTGTATGGGTGACACTAGCCTCAGATGACCTAATGCTTTGTCTATCCTTGCCTAAGTGTCTGCCAGATCTCAGGTTCATAAGCCTTGGCTTCTAGTCCCAAAGTTCTCTTATATTGCTCAAAATCCTTTGGAACACCTTGGTTTTCCAGTTTTCCTGAGGGTCAACTTCAAAATACTCCCCATGAGCTTTCCAACAACACCAAAATCACAGCAAACGGATTTCGTATGAGAAAGTTATGCCAGTTCAGGGTGCTAGGGTTTAAAACTGGGAAACAGGGTCTCTCAGGAAATGCTCCAAAGTAGGCGATACACGATATTTGTAGGACACGATACTTGATACTTCAGGAACTCAATACACGATACTTGGTATGTATCGCGATACTTGAAGTAGCGATACACGATCTTCAACAAGTATCGCGAGCAAACTCCATGATACACGATCTTTGATAGGTATCGCGATCTATGTATAACGATACACGATACTTGACTATCACGATACTCGGGCAAAACGATACTTAACTCAAGATGATACTCGATATTTGGAAGAAAACGATACACGATCTCTGACTTAGGCAATACTCGATCTCTGATAAATATCGCAATCTCTGATAAACGATACCGATCTCTCATGCAAACGATACACGACCTATGAACCAAACGATACACGATCGCTGGTGAATATCGCGATCTTTGATTGAAACGATCTTTGGCACCAACGATACTCGATACTTGGCTCAAATCGATCGACGATACCTGAACAAAACGATACGCGATCTTTGGTAAGTATCGCGATCTCTGAGAAGCGATACACGATACTTAAGCCAAACGATACACGATCTTTGATCCAGACGATACACGATCTACGATCTTTGGCCAAAACGATACACGATCTATGAACCAAACGATACACGATCGCTGGTGGATATCGCGATCTTTGATCAAAACGATCTCTGGACCAAACGATACTGATCTCTGATCGAAACGATACCGAAAGGAGGGAAATATCACGATACTCGACCACAGGAGTAAAACGATACTTGCTAAGTATCGCAATACTCGACCGCGGGAGCAAAACGATACTTGACCCTTAGACAAATTTTGGGAAAGATTTTTTCTAAGTTTTGGTTGTACACATGCTCTACTCTTTCCTCTCTCCTCTCCTCACTCTCTGTATCACCCCAAATCACTCCTTTTCACCTCTATCAGTACCAAACGATACCTGACGCAGATCGTTTCCCTTTCCAAACTTAATTTACTGAGAAATTATAGATTAAATGAGTGTTTGCTCACCTTGAGAGCCTCTCTAACTTCTTTGTCACTTCCCCTTGCTCTGTGTAACCCCAGGTTGCCCGATTGCTCACTCACGATCTCTGGCGCAGCTCTCACGATACTTGGCGTAGGTTTCGTCTTGTCCGGGGCTGTTCACTCAGATTTTTAGCTATTTTGGTGCTACTTCTTCAGCGCCCCTATTCTGCACCCTCTCTAAGCTTCTTGCTCACAACCACAAGTAAAAACAAGGTGAATGTACTCTAAAAAATGGAAAAAACTGAGAAGATGAAGGCGGGTGGAGATGGTGATGATGATGAAGATGAAGAAGAAGGAAAATTCAGAAACTGAACTGAAAATGATGATTTTTTTACCTTCCAACGTCGTTACTCTACGTCTTACCGTCACACGCTCGTCCTCCAAGCTCTCTCCCCGGCAACGGCGCCAAATTTGGTGTCACTCTAGCACAATGGTGAGTACCAACGTGAGGAGATACACCTCATAAATGTCAATCCGTGGAGACGTGAGGACCGGTATGAAGACCAAGAGCAAGTGAAGTGCACAAGTGCGTGAGTGAAAGCACACAAGCATGCACACACATACACACACACGCGCACAAGGTAAGAGCAAAGAGTGGAACAATGGAAAGCTTTGATTACCAAAGAGCTCTCTTACAAAACTGAAATCTACAACAAGCTAACCTCAAAAATGAGCTCTCCAGCCCTTTTTATAGTTTTTGAGTGGTTTTGGCCCTGTCCAGACCTAGTGTCCGGCCTAGTTAAAAAATAGGTTCCAGGGCTTATTTGGGGGCTCAAACGGAGTCTAAAAATTATGAAACTTGGTAGGATGGTAGTTCTAATACTCCTCAAGCTCAAGGACTCCTCGGCTTGAACAAAATGGAGTTACAAAAATGAAAAAGGGTATTTACAATGGTTTTTAGTGATAATAATCACTATTTTTATAGGGATTTCATCTGAAAATTTGACAGGTGCTTCTTGGAGCTCCCTACTAGCTCCTTCTTCTTGTGCGTCCACTTCCTTGATGCGCTTCCATGCTCTGTCCTTGACCTTGAGCTTCAACATACGGTTAACCCCAAACCAGCTAAAATTAAGGCCGGACTAGCAGATAACTTCCAGGATGATTTGGTACAAATCTTGCGTGAATTCTCAGATGTCTTCGCTTGGGATTATAAGGACATGAAGGGTCTTGACCCATGGATTTATCAACACCGGGTGGTCCTGAAGCGAGATGCACGGCCCTTCAAGCAAGCCAGCTACCAGATGAATCCACATTATGCAGCCTAGGTAAAAGCAGAGCTAGATCGCTTGTTGAAGGTTGGATTCATTGTTCCCATTGAACATGCAGAGTGGATCTCGCCAATAGTGATAGTGCCTAAGAAAAATAAGTAGTTACGTATCTGTGTCGACTACCGGAAGCTTAATGCAGCCATCGTACCGGATCCATTCCCCCTTCCTTTTCTAGATACAATGCTTGATAGGGTAGTAGAAAGCGAAATGTATTCATTTCTGGATGGCTACAGTGGATACAATCAAGTGAAGATGACGGAACAAGATATCCCAAAGACAGCATTGATCACCAATTTGAGTGTCTATGCCTGCACCGTAATGTGGTTTGGTTTACGGAATGCCCTCAGCACCTTTCAAAGATGTATGCAGGAAGTGTTCTCACCTTATCTGATAAAGTTTATGCAAGTGTATCTGGATGATTTTTCATCGTTTGGTGACACTTCTGCACACTTGTATCATTTATGGTGTTGCTTTGAAAAGTGTCGGGAGTACCGACTATGTTTGAATCCTACCAAATCATTTTTTGCGGTCTCCTGTGGAAAGCGGCGGTCATATCATCTCTAAACAAGGAATATAGGTCGATCTTGATAAAGTAGCAGCTATGTTGGAGGCACTAGTCCCAAAGACACCGAAATAAGTTATGTGGTTCCTTGGCCAAATCCGGTGGCATGGCAGAAATTTACGGTGGTTGGCTCATCTAGCGACGCCACTTAATTGACTTATGACCAGCACTCCACAGACGTATGAATGGACTAATGAGTGCCAAATGGCATTTGATCGTTTGAAGGTCTTACTGACGTAGGCTCGGATCCTCCAACCGCCTGATTGGGAACGTCCATTCCATGTATTTGTGGATGCGTACGATATAGCAATTGGCAGTGTGCTAATGCAACAAACTGATAAATGGTTCCGGCTTGTGTACTATGCAAGTCATCGATTAGCTCCCGCAGAGAGAAATTACTCTCTGACAGAACGAAAGTGTCTTGGTTTGGTGTACTCTGTTAAGAAGTTCAGGCATTACTTGCTGGGATAAAAGTTCACTTTTGATGTGGATCATGCCGCACTCGTGTATTTGGTTCGTCAACAACATTTAGGTGGCAGATTGGCCAGATGGGTTCTACTCTTACAGGAGTTTGATTATGAAGTTATTCACCGACCAGATACAGCACATGTCTTGGCAAACTTTTTATCTCGACTGGATTCCGATGAGTCTTCGGTAGGTGTTGATGACACTACGCCGGCTATTTACATCACTGAGACAACTTCTGAAGAATCTGCAGAACTTCTTGTTGCTCCTACATACTATGATATGTTAATGAATTTTCTCACTGATGGTTGTCTCCCACCGAATACTCCCACTGCTCTGTGCCGTAAAATTGTCGTCTATAGTCGATGATTTTGGTTGATTGTGGGTCAACTGTATTACACAGATCATAATGGTATCTTACTTAGATGTATCCCTCCACATGAAACGGCCTTGGTTATTGCCATGGCGCACTCAGCACCCACTGGAGGACACTTCGCAGCTGATCTTACTCACCTAAAAATCTTACAAAGTCGACTCTGGTGGCCTACCATGTACAGAGATGTTGTTCAATTTGTGCAGCAATGTGATGTCTGTCAATGATCTCGACAGTCGTTACAGCGACATTTCTTTCCTCTACAGCCTGTCCTTCCACTTGAACCCTTTCAGAAGTGGGGTTTAGATTTCATTAGTCCAATTTCACCCCCAGCTACCCTCATCAACAACCGATATATTTTAACTTGTACTGACTATGCCAATAGGTAGGCAGAAGCTTGGTCTTTACGTTTTGTCACAGCTGTTTCGGTGGCCAAATGTTTGATGAAGGATGTCTTCCCTCGATATGGATTACCTCCGGAAATAGTGACGGACCAGGGTACCCATATTGCAAACAACTTAATGCAAGTGCTGACTTAGACTTTTCAGATTATGCATAAATTTAGTTCACCTTACTATCCACGTGCCAATGTTCTGGCTGAGAGTACCAATAAGACTCTACTGAATATGCTCAAAAAATTGCTCTTGGAATATCCGGAACGATGGGACCAACTCTTACCTGCAGTATTGTGGGCTTACCGGACCACGTACAAAGTGGCAACCAGAATGACTCCATTTAAACTTGCTTATGGACTGGAAGCTATTGCACCAATGGAAGTGGTGGTGCCGAGCTTGCGAGTCGCCTTATCTCAAAAATTGATGTCGGAAGAATCTTTTCCATTTCGGTTGGATGTGCTCAGATCATTGGATGAACAACGATGGGAAAGCTTTATGCTTCTTCAAGAAGTTTAGCTACGCCAAGCCCGTACTCATGATCACTTTCTAAAAACCCCTGTCTTCATGATTGGCCAACTCCTTTTATTCTATAATGCTAAGGCCAACAGATCTGCCGGAAAATTTAACTTACGGTGGTTCGATCCATAGCGGATTGATGAGCAAGTGGGACCCATAACTTTTCGGTTGGCAACTTTAACAGGTGTCCCCCTCCCAAAAGTCATTAATGGCTCCAAACTCCGCCCTTATCACCCGACGACTAGTAACTCCTGAAGTGTACTCGCCCATTTTTACTTTTCCGTTTGCTAATTGCTTTCTTTTTCTAATTCCCGTATTTCAGTTGACTATCTGACCATAATCCTTCCGTTTTGCTGATCTAATGATGATTAATCACCACCTCTATGTCACTGCCTCTGTTCATGCATGCATGCCGCACTTATGAAGGATATCTCTTCAATACTGCGTTATGAGTAGGGTTTTGCCACCTAATGTTTCCCGTGCCCTTACTTAATCTTGTTCTTTCCACTGATAATCGCTATTGTGTTTGTGTGTTTGTGCGCTCTGTGAACTTTGTGTTTTTGTGTCTCCTTGTGCACTGTGGAGGTGATTGCAATCTGGGTGGATCAGGTCCCGTCGTGGCACACACATGGTGTATGAAGCTAATGAATGTTGGAAGGTTTAAGGACATGAAAGTGAAATTAATGTTGAGTTTGGAGAAGAGAGAGATGTTGAAATGATAATGGGAATGGGAATGTAGGAGTGCACGTTAGATTTATGAATATGACTGATAAGAATGAAAGAGAACCATACACACGAATCGAATTTGGAAGGAAGAATGGTCCATTGAAGGAGCTTCTTAAAAACTTCCTAATTCTAATCCATATGCATAGTCTTCTTTGGATGATATGTATGCATGATGAGAATAGATGGAATCCTTACACATAAATTAGCTTTGAAAGGAAGAATCGTCCAATATTGGAGCTTCTTATACACTTTCAAAAACTAATCAATATGTATGGGTATGTATGGATTATATGCATGCAAGTGAATTATGATGATAGAGTTTAATCACAAGCTCAATGAAACATCCTCACTAGTTCAATGCAATACTGCGGAGCCTTCTCACACATAGAAGAAAACAGAAGACATGTAAAAATACTTAAGAGATTGAGAAACAAGAGACAAGAGACAAGTGACAAGTGACATGAATTAAAAGGACTTGAATTAAGATACATGTATAAGATCGTCGTGATACGTCAAGCCAAGCAGTCTACTGATCAAAGGCGGTTCCGACCTTCAAACCATGACAATTCAACCGAATGTCACACGTAAGAAGATGAGTTCCACTTCATTGATCCTATGTATGTCTAGGCTCGTAATGTCTAACTAAAGAAGTCTAAGACTCATTAAAACGAGCTCTAACTCACTCACATGCTCCAACGAGGGTGATCGACTCAAGGAAACCTTAAGCTAGCAAGAGCCCTATGGATGCCTAACAATGATGCTCTAGGAGTTTGGAGGGGAGTTTATATAGTTTTTTGAATGAAATTGGGCCCGTGGATCTAGAGAAATCAACTCTCAACTCTAGGATCACTACTTTTGATTACAAAGATTTGATTAATCAAATCAATGGCTTGGAATTGTTCTTTCTATCAAATCTAGTGTAAAGGAGTGAAATATTGGCACCTTCATTCTCCACCATTGGATCTGGGGATGATCTGGACCGTCGGATCAGTGCTGACATCAATTCGGATAAGAGAAGCCACTATTTTTGGAGAAACTTTGCATTATTGATCTTTAATTATCAAAAAAGTCTTCTTTGATGAAAAAACTCGTGGATCCTCTTTCCTTTATGCTTTAGTGCATCTCCACCCTTGAATATGAGCTCATGTTGACCGTACAACATGGTTCAATCATATTTTTCCATGTGGCAGCCCTTCAAGCCTTCAATTTTCTTATTCTAGAAAAGTGCGGTGACCTTGAAAACTGGATTTTGTGATCTTTGACCCTTCAAATATCCTTTAATGAAGATAAAAGTTTGTAGGACTATGTTTTTAAAGGCCTCCTTTAGGAATATGCAAAAAAAACTCCCATCTCAGTCTTCCTTGTACAAGTTTGACTACATTTGGAAGCTTGCAAGGTGGCATTAAGGTGTCTAGGAAGCTCTGATAGCCTTGAAACTTTGCACAAATATGTAGCCACATATGGTCTTTATACATGCCAAACCATATGGCTAACAAAAAATCCTATACAAAATTTTCTAGGGTTTAAGTGGAAAAGTTATATTTTTTACAAAATGCACATGGCATATCAATGTGCTAGAAAATCCATTTTCATGTGAAATTCGAGCTATAGACTGCCTTTGATAGGCTTTACAAGTATATGAATTTTCATGTTATTTGGAGACATTGAAATTTTTGCCCTAATTTCTAAAGTTTGACGAGCTTTGACTGCTACCCTGGATTTGCTCGATTTCTTTCAAAGTTTGCACGTGAACTCCCTTTGACATCCTTAATGCAACTTAGACTTCTCAGCGAATTCTGGCTACCTTCACTAAATGTGTTTCTTGTAGGCCTTCATGAGTGAGAGAGGAGAGAAAATCTCGACGAGATTCACCCCCACTAAACTTGCGATTCCTCGAGAAGTGCCACTCTAGTATCTGTGAAAAACAAAATGTTCCAGGCATCAAATTATTTTATAGGCAACATACATGGAAGGAAAAATTGATCATATGCATGAATGAGTAGGCAACGTGACATGAAGCAAAATTTGCATGAAAGAAAGAATTGAAACATGCAACATGAATATGCATGATGAAATAGGCAACATATATGCAAATGAACAAGCAACATTGACAAGAAGAAAGAAAACAAACACGCATCAATATGAAGTGGAAGTGGATGTATTGAGTCATTTTAAGCATCAGTTCCTCTCATCTTGAAGAAAAAATTGTACCTTTTTCATAAAGCAATCTACCTTAAATACGATTATAAACAAAGATTTAGGATTTTCAAAAGACATCATTCATCTTTAGCTTATTTTAGATCAACTTCTTTCCTACATAAATATGAGTATGCTCTTTCTCTAATAACATGCAAGGAAATTTAACTAAACTCCACTAATGCATAAATCTGCCTATATAGCCCGTGATTTATTCTACTGTGCCTCTTTATCTTCCTTTGGCTTGCTCTTTTTTTTTTTGATGATAATGACGATTCGGCAACTTTATGGTTACGATCACTTTTTTGGGGTAGAAAAAAGTGTAAACTTCCTGGTAACATGTAGCAGTTTTTTTTTTATGATGGGAAAAAATTAAACCCCGATACAAGGTACAACCATTTTTGATGACAGAGAACAGTCGTTTAAACTCCGATTCAAGTGTTGTGAGATGGAATAAGGATGTAGAAACATGCAGTAGTAGGAGCTAGGATTTCAACAATTATGCTTTCGATACATAATACATATGCATGTTGATATATGAAAGTTATGTCACCAAAATAAACCTCCAAATCTACATGCCTTATCTTTCCATAATCCTAGATTATAACCGATTTATTAGTAGATAAATTACGACTTAAGATACAATTTTACACAAGTAGAGAAATCATCATTTGCCCTTTTTTTTTACTCAAGTGATGTGGATATGCAATGCAATGCAAAGACTGAAAACAAACATGCATGAAACAAGAATAGAAAAAAAAAATAGAATGAAAAAATACAAAGCAACATGAACTTGAAAAAGTAATGATACTTAATATGTTTTTTATTTTTTTATTTTACTTTTTTTTTATTTTTTTATTTTTATTTTTAATAACATGGATACTCTTGTTTATGAATCGGCCTCATTGTTGTCATCTTCGTCAATGTCATCATCCAAAATGTACTCATCATTATCACGTTTCTTGAATAGCTTTATCCTTCTACCTGCAATCAAAGCTTTTAGTGCAACACCATTTAATTCACAAAGAGCATACGTACCATTGTTGTTAACTTTTGATACAATGTATGGCCCAACCAACCATTGAGTGAGCTTTTTGCGTGCATCATATTTGAGAGAAATGAGCACCCAATCTCCTAATTTAATTGGCTTAGGACGCAATCAATGAGTGTTATCAAAATAATGCTTGTTCTTCATTCTAGATTCTCTTAATTTTTCAACTGCATCATCAAGTCTTAATTTACCTTGTTCTAACTGTTTAATGCGCATACTCAAAAAATCATCAGTAGACATGTTTTCAGACCAAGGCAAATTTGACCATGCAAAAATATGAGACTGAATTGGAAACAATGGTTTTTGACAGTACATGAGTTCAGCAGGCATATATCCAGTAGTATGTGTGCATGTCATTCTATCTGCCCAAAGTGCAAAAGGTAAGAATCCAGGCCATTGTTTGATGTCACCGTTACATGCTTTAGATATGGCTTTCACAATAGGTGGATGCCCTCTCTCTATTTTACCATTGGCCTCTGGATTATATGCATTAGTGAGAGACAAACGAATACCGTGATGCTCAAAGAACTCTTTAGCTTCTCTCGCATTTAACTCTCCACGATTGGCAACTACTTTCTCTATGTACCCAAAGCGACTTATGACATCTTCAAGCAAGAATTTGCAAACATTGTAAGTGGTCTTAGATCGTAGTGCACGTCCCTCTACATGATTAGTTAAGTCTTCTCTTGCAAGTACAATGTAACGCATTTTGTCAATACCTTTAGGCATAGTTACAAGATCTACTACCCACTTGTAGTGAATACAAGGTGGATAAGTAGGATGCAATGAATCTCTATGTTTGACTGATAAATGAAGTTGACAAGTAGAACATGTAGAAACATAGCTACTAATGTCAACATACACCCTAGCCAATAATAGGTACTTATAATTTTTTCATATGTTCCAAAAAATCCTTTATGACCTGCCCATAATGTCTCCTGCATTTCCTTCATTACTTGCAATTGAAGACCTCGTTTTCCTAGGACTCGTTGTGGATTCTTAACCTTACCCTTAGCATGTCTCCAAAGATAACCGTTACATAGGAAAAAGTTATAATCTCGTTTTCTAATGTTACGGAATCTATTCATAGTCCAGGTAGGTAATGGTTGTAGTGTACTTAGATACTTTCCTATGTCTCTCCATTCATTTTCATACAGACTCATGAAATTTCTCATAATCATACATATATGGAACATAGTCAACTAAATTCACATTCTTTATTAGATCAATTTCAAGATCATCATCAAATCTAGCTCTCGATAACATATCAGCAACTGAGTTTGACTTACCTAAAATATGAACTAACTCAGGATTTATGAACTTAATATATGAGATCCATCTAAGCATGGCTATATCACGAGATGAACAATTGGCTATCATTCCAATGAGAGGCAAACAATCAGTCTCAACTTTGACATTTGCACCAATGAAATATTCTTTGTCTGTTTTCAAAGCTATTACCATACCCCATAGTCCTCGTTTGATCTGTGGATATTTTCGTTGTGTTTCATGTAGAATTTTGGCACCAAACCTAATTGCATATCTTTTCCCTTCACTATCATCTTGACTTATGACCCAACCTATACCAATAGGACTAGTATCAAGAGTCAATATAATAGGTTTGTTAGCAGAATAGTCTACACGCTTAAGGATGGGAGCTTCAAGCAATAATTTCTTCAATTTACGCATAGCTTGAGTGTGTTTGTCAGTCCAAATAAATTTTCGTTTCTTCCTTAACAAGTCATAGAGACAATCAGCAACATGAGCAAAGTGTGGGATCCAAATAACATAAAAGATGCAAGCACCAAGAAATCTACGTACCTCACTCACGTTGTTACATGTTTCAGAAATCTTGCTAATGGCATCAAGGTTTTGTGGGGATGGCTTTCGACCATAATGGCCACATAAATGTCCAACAATAAGAACCTCGTTAACACCAAAAACAGATTTTTCTATGGAAAATGTGAGACCTACCTCTTCAAATCGTTGAAATATTCTTTCACAATCAAAGATATGGTCAAGAACAAATTTACGACATCTAGACAAATCTAAAGTAATGTCCTTTGCACGTTCCTCACTCCCTTTAATTGGAATATCATCAATGAATGGCATAATAATATGAGGGATAAAATCATGTAAGACCATATTCATAGCACTCATCATATAAGCCACATAATTAGTCGCTCCTTGAGGTAAGGTACACATTCACACTAAGCCTAAAGGAGTTTTCATTGTGGTTATGTCATGACTATCAATTGCTAATTGGAATTGGTCATATCTAGTATATAAATCACCCATTGAATAGATAGAATGTCCTGAAAATGATTCAACAAACTCATCTACAATGGGTCCTGTTCCTACATTCCTTATGGTGAGTTTATTGACAGGTTAAAGATCTTGAATAAAACGTAGTTTCCCATTCTTTTTAGGCACACTGGACCATTGATTTGAGTAAGGTGCAAAAGATGGCTCTAAAATTATCATGTTTGTCTTCTCCTTAAGTAGTTTCATTAGCTCATGTAAGTGAACCTTTGGAACTGGTATAGGGCGAAGATTCCATGGAATATGTGGAATAGTAAAGATTATCATGGGTGCAACTAGCTTAGGATCTACACAACCAATCGCATGAGGATACATAGTAAAGGCTTTTTCATGGCTCCATATAACTCTCTCAAATTTATCTCTCTCTGCTGGCAAAAGAAAGTCATCATCTCTACCAATTTTCACTTGTTTGATTATCTCATCCGTGAATGTATGTCCTATGTTTTTCTTATGCCGAAGAATTGGATCATTTTTCACATCAATAACTTTTTCATTACTTCCTTGAGGTAATGGTTGAGCTATGGGTTTGATTTTTTTGTCTACAGTTTTGTACTTTGTTTCAACTAAGGCATCATGTGTTTGGTTAAATTTTGAGCACTTGTCAACATTGAGAGCATATTCCTGGATTAGAGCATACTCATCAAGGGAAGAAAGAAGAATAATATGGGAATTAGAATTTTGTTGAAGACATAACTCTAACTCCTCAAGAGTAGAGAAACAATGAGATGTTTCAATCACATGCTCAATGTTCTCATCATGTTCCATGATTTTGTTGTTTTTATAATTTTTTTGGGTTTTTTGGATAAAATACTTGGACAATTGACTCTTATGAAGAAAATCTAATCTAGAATGTGGAAAACAAAGTGAAAAACTATTGTACATGTTGGTTGGATGCAAGATGTCAAACCAATATCCATTGTTGTCCCGCTCAACAATGGACTCTATCCGAAATTTTGATCATATGTAGCTCCAAACATGAATCGAGGTGCACAATCACTACAAGCATGCTCATGACTCTGAGTAACAATAGATTTCTTTCTAATTGACAATCGATTCCTAGGATGATTCACTCCTACCGTCATGACTTGAAGTGATTGCATTCCATCCTTAGACTTAGATCTAGCATAGGTAGACCCATCATCCATGGCTTTAGTTTCCATACGACTCTCACAAATAAAGGGTTGACCTAAGAGAACTTCATAGGAGCAATTACCTTGAATAAAAAAGTGAAACTCTTCTGTGATTCCTCCTATGGATATGGGCACACTAGCACAAGCTCCATACAGGGTACCTACACCATTATCTGCAGTTCTCATATGCCATCCACAATCTTTATCTATGGGCCATCGAAACTTATCATAGACTTCTCTTGAAATCACATTGATTTCGGAGCCGGAATCTACTAATGCATTTACAGTGATAGTGTTCTTATCATTTCCTATTTTAACATGCATCTTTGATGTACCTCTAGACCAAAATTTTCTTTTAAAGTGACTTTCACGATTGTTTTCATGATTTTCATGGTCAAGTTGAATAGGTCCTAAGAAATTTTTATTAACATTTAGTTCATCATCATCAAAGTCCTCTTCATCAGATTCATCAAAGTTTAAGGCTTCATTCATAGCTTGATCTTGATCTAGAGAATCTTCCATCTGAGTATCGAGATTAATCAGAAACCTCTTCCTTTTAATTAGGCTGATAAACTTATCTTTAAAAACACGCTTTGTAATAGAGAAAACTTGTTCTAAAGCCATAGTCACTTGACTCTTAAGCAAAATGTCATCTAAAATCTCCACAGGATCTATTTTTCTCTCAAATTCTTAAATCAAGATGGCTTTAGGTTTTCTCTTTGGTTTCTTTTGTTTTTGCTCAGGATCTTGTTTTTGTTCATGTTCTCGTGTTTGTTCGTCAGTTTGTTTTGATTGTTCTTGTTTGTCTAAAGGCTTTGGTTTTGTTTTTTTTTGCGTTGTCTTCTTCCCTTTTTGTTTTTTCTCTTGTGTTTGTTCATTGGGTTGTGATTCTTGTTTTTTATCTTTGGATTGTGATGTTTCTCCTTGCTCTATGATTGTTTCTATTCCCTTTGAGGTTTGTTTTCGAGTCACTCTTCTTTCACTAGGCTCAACTTCATCTCTTTTTCTTTTTTCTTCTACATTGGATATATGAGAAATAAGACATTGATCTTCTATCGGTGATTCCCAAGCCATTATTCTCCTAATTTCATCTTGTGCTCTTACTAAAGCCTCTATGGAAAAATCACCTTCCTTTGTCGGTTTACTTGATTCTACTTGTTTCTCATCAAGAGCTTCTAGTTTCACTCCGCTAGTTCCTACATCCGTTATGGTTATATTTTCATAATGTTTTTTCATTCCTCCCTTAACATAATTTCCTTGCAAAGGTAGCCTAGATCGATAGTCACAAATTTTCTTGTCTATGTCTATTACTAGTCATTGCTCCTTAGCAGCCTTCAATAGTTCACAATCTGTCAAAAAGTGCTCTAACGAATCACACCAAGGACACCTACAAGGGCCACGCACAAAACCATTTTGATTTTGAGGATTTTGATTAACTTGTGGTGGGAAATTTTGAAATTGAGGATTTTGTTGATAAGATATTGCTTGAACAGGATAATTAGGATTTTGAAAAGGGAATTGATGTATTTGAGGAGCTTGGGGAGCAACATGTGGTACTTGAGATGCAAGAGGAGCTTCCATATTATGCGGTTGATGATTCTGAAAATTTTGATTTTGAGGATTTTGAAAAGCTATTTGAGAAGCTTGAGGATACATGTTTTGATACATTTGAGGATTTTGCACATGAGGATGAGGATTTTGCATTGAAGGATTATGCATTGAAGGATTATGCATTGGAGGAACTTGATATGCTTGAGTAGGAGCTACTTGTGGATTTTGATTGGTAGCTATAAGATGTTGATTAGGCTCTTGAAAAGACATTGGGCTCATTTGATTTTGGAAAGTTTTGGTGTAATTAGATTGTAAAGCATCTATAGTCTTGGATTGTGTAGCAATAAGACTTTCCATTTGCTTAGTGAGAATTTCCACTTGAGATTGTTCAACTACACTTTTATTTGGCTCTACTTTAAAACCTTGAGTAGGCTCCATCATTTGAGGAATAGGAGTAGAGTAAAAAATCATAGCATGGGATTGTTCTCTAACTTGCTCCTTAGTTTGTGGAAGGCTAGCTTGAGGAAGACTAGTTTGCTCATAAAGCATGGATTGTCTTTGATGTCTATGGGCTACAACCTCTACTACTTTACACACTTTTTGCCAATTGTCAGTAAGACCATAGCACTTATCCGGTTCTTCTAATCGTCCTTCAACTTCCCTATGAGTTTGAGGATGAAGAAGCTTAAGAAAATTGATCACAAGATCAGGTTCCAAAGTTATCTTATCCTCATCAGGAAGTTGTTCATAGCGTCTAATATACTCATTTTGTAAGTGAGTAATAGAGCTACTAGGCTTTGGTGAATTGGCCCATCGTAAGAATCCATCCCGTTTATGTTGGCTATAATCTTCAAGATAGAATTCTTCGAGCATCTCCTTTCTAAAATCACTCCAAGGAAGACTATCATATTGAGTGACACGGTTTATGATAGAGCTATCAACAATTTTTTCAAAGAATGATATCAAAAGATCTTCGGGAAGACCAAAAATCATAGCTTGCTCTTCAAACAAATCTAAGTAGCTTGTGATGTTGATGCCATTGAATTTTCCCTTCTTTCTCAACATAGAAGAGACTATTCTTTGGCCTTGTTTCTCAACAATAAGGGATTTGAATCCTTCCTTCATCTTATGTGAATAAGCAAGTGATGCATGATGCTCTAGATCTCTCACAAATGCATTTACTTCACGACGAAGATGTGCACGATACTGTGAGAAATCCAGTGCAACACTCAAGACTGATGATGATGATATGATGAAGATGAAAAATATGAAACAAAGGATATGGATCACAACCTCCCAACAAGATCAGAAGCAAATGCCACGAAACGTTTCACGTCCGGTTCAAATGTGGAGGTGATCGCAATCCGAGTGGATCCGGTCCGATTGTGGCACACACAGGGTGTATGAAGCTAATGAATGTTGGAAGGTTTAAGGACATGAAAGTGAAATTAATGTTGGGTATGGAGAACAGAGAGATGTTGAAATGATTATGGGAATGTAGGAGTGCACGTTAGATTTATGAACATGACAGATAAGAATGAAAGAGAACCATACACACGAATCAAATTTGGACGGAAGAATGGTCCATTGAAGGAGCTTCTTAAACACTTCCTAATTCTAATCCATATGCATAGTCTTCTTTGGATGATATGTATGCATGACGAGAATAGATGGAATCCTTACACATAAATCAGTTTTGAAAGGAAGAATGGTCCAATATTGGAGCTTCTTATACACTTTCAGAAACTAATCAATATGTATGGGTATGTATGGATTATATGCATGCAAGTGAATTATGATGATAGAGTTTAATCACAAGCTCAATGAAACATCCTCACTGGTTCAACGCAATACTGTGGAGCCTTCTCACACATAGAAGAAAATAGAAGACATGTAAAAATACTTAAGAGATTGAGAGACAAGAGACAAGTGACAAGTGACATGAATTAAAAGGATTTGAATTTAGATACATGTATAAGATCGTCGTGATATGTCAAGCCAAGCAGTCTACTGATCAAAGGCGGTTCCGACCTTCAAACCATGACAGTTCAACCAAATATCACACGTAAGAAGATGAGTTCCACTTCATTGACCCTATGTATGTCTAGGCTCGTAAGGTCTAACTAAAGAAGTCTAAGACTCATTAAAAGAAGCTCTAACTCACTCACACGCTCCACCGAGGGTGATCGACTCAAGGAAACCTTAAGCTAGCAAGAGCCCTATGGATGCCTAACAATGATGATCTAGGAGTTTGGAGGGGGGTTTATATAGTTTTTTGAATGAATTTGGGCCCTTGGATCTATAAAAATCAACTCTCAACTCTAGGATCACTACTTTTAATTACAATCATTTGATTAATCAAATCAATGGCTTGGAATTGTTCTTTCTATCAAATCCATTGTAAAGGAGTGAAATTTAGGCGCCTTCATTCTCCACCATTGGATCTAGGGATGATCTGGACTATCTGATCAGTGCTGACATCAATTCCGATAAGATAAGCCACTATTTTTGGAGAAACTTTGCATTATTGATCTTTAATTGTAAAAAAAGTCTTCTTTGATGAAAAAACTCGTGGATCCTCCTTCCTTTATGCTTTAGTGCATCTCCACCCTTGAATTTGAGCTCATCTTGACCGTACAACATGGTTCAATCATATTTTTCCATGTGGCAATCCTTCAAGCCTTCAATTTTCTTATTCTAGAAAACTGCGGTGACCTTTAAAACTAGATTTTGTGCTCTTTGACCCTTCAAATATCCTTTGATGAAGATACAAGTTTGTAGCACTATGTTTTGAAAGGCCTCCTTTAGGAATATGCAAAAAAAACTCCTATCTGAATCTTCCTTGTACAAGTTTGACTACATTTGGAAGCTTGCAAAGTGGCATTAAGGTGTCTAGGAAGCTCTGATAGCCTTGAAACTTTGCACAAATATGTAGCCACATATGATCTTTATACATGCCAAACCATATGGCTAACAAAAATTTCTATACAAAATTTTGTAGGGTCTAAGTGGAAAATTACATTTTTTACAAAATGCACATGGCATATCAATGTGCTAGAAAATCCATTTTCATGTGAAATTCGGGCTATAGACTGCCTTTGATAGGCTCTACAAGTATATGAATTTTCATGTAATCTGGAGACATTGAAATTTTTGCCCTAATTTCCAAAGTTTGACGAGCTTTGACTGCTACCCTGGATTTGCTCGATTTCTTCCAAAGTTTGCATGTGAACTCCCTTTGACATCCTTGATGCATCTTGGACTTCTCACAGAATTCTGACTACCTTCACTGCATGTGTTTCTTGTAGGCCTTCATGAGTGAGAGAGGAGAGAAAATCTCGATGACAGCGTGCCATGGAAGCTCTTGCTAATGTAGCCACCTTCCGTGCCGGTCTCATTCGAGAGGTGAGTGACTACTTGCATACTCGTGGGTTGCTGGTCTTTGCGGAATTGTCTTGGCATTCCGTGGAGTGTCATCCATTCCATGCGTAGCTTATTTATGCCATTCTCGCCACACCTGCTACAGAGCAGTTGTTGCTCTAGCACAATGGCAAGAACCATGTTAAGAAGCTTCACCTCCTTAATTGTCAACCGCGGAAGAAATAGGAGTGATATGAAGATCGTGAATGTGAGATGAAGTGAGAGTGAAGGTTAGAAGCATAGAGATGCACACACACATACACACACACAATGAAGAGACAAGCAAGACACAATGGAAGGTGAGAAATCCACTCTATTGCTCAAGAACACTATTACAAGCTCAAAATAACTCTAAGCTCACACTATCCAACCTCAAAAATGAGCTCTCTAGCTCTTTTTATACTTTCTAGACTAGTTTTGACCGATTTCACATCTAGTGACCGGCATAGTTAAAAATTAGGTCCTAGATGCTATTTGAAAGGGTAAACGGTGTCTAAAAATAACGAAAATTGATACGCTCATTCTACCTAAGCTCCTCAAGCTCGAGGACTCCTCGGCTTGCACAAAATGGAGCTAGAAATTAAGAAAAGGGTTTTTCTATGTTACATATGTTACAATAGTGATAAAAATCACTGTTGGAGGTTTTTGAAAAGTATTTTTAAAGCATAATTCTTTGAAAAATGATTCGATTGGCTCCCTGATCCATCGTTACATACTTCCGCGTCTTCTATGCATCTGGCTGCTTCCAACACCCCCCTCCCTCTCGCTTCTGTCGTCCCTGACAGAACCTTGTTGTGAGGTCTGCCGGATATAGTTCTGTAGGAGGTCTTGAGCGAGGGTGTGCTCGGAAATACGAATGCCTCGGGCTAGATCGGCCTAGAGTTTCTCCCAGTCTATGGGTTGCGGTTCTTCTGGTGGCGGGAGCTGATAGTGTGTGGAATAGACCATTTGTTTTACAGGCAAATAAGTGTAATAAATGTGTAGGCCTGCTTATGAATACCTCTGAATGGTATTCCCAGAAGCCAGTTGTGAACATCTCTTCGAAAGTCTGCTTGTGGCACGCCGACAGGTACTTTATTCTGCAATGTCAGGCATAACACACCCGTATCGATGGCGTTGTACTCATATCATATACCAGATCGAAATTGCCATGCTCAAAGCCCGGGGTGTTTACATGAGGTGCCTTGACGCGTCGGAAGACTTTAAAAACCATTTGCATCATGTCAAAGATTTTGACAGTCATGTGTGCCGCTATATCTTCCATATGCTTTAGTCTAGGGAGCCAGTGGCGAATTGTAGCCATCATGTAGCCTACAGTTGGTAACTCGATCGGTGGCTTAAAATAGGGGTAATTCAACCAATCCTGGCACTGCTTATTGTTTTGTACCTTAATAGCAAAGGTTGTCCAGGAGCGGCGTCGTGGTACTGGTCCCCAACATGGGTTGTACTTTAAATGCAAAGGTGCCTTTACCCATGTATCATCATTTCTGGATACTTCTGTAGTAAATCTTTGCGCCACTCTGGTTGATAGATCTCTCCTTGCTGCGCATCCGGTGGCAAATCGTCAGGCTCAAACTGAGTAGCGTGAGATGGTTTCTTACCTGTTTCTTTCTCGATGGCTAACTGGTATTCGGCCATTAACATAAAAGACGGTTTATACTGTAGCTCATGCCCAGATATGTATCATCGCGGGGCCAAATGAGCAAAGAAAGGAGACTGTAAAATTCTTTCTTCTATCATCACCATGGCATGTAATTGTGCCTCTACTCTAGCTGAGTGTGTTGTCCCAAGTTCCTCAATTGTCTTCATCCATGCGAGCGTCGGGAGTTCGTAAGTCATCTGGCCTTCGGTCGTGACGCATCCGCCTGGGATGGGTTGTGGCTCTACGCCTCTTCAAACGTTTCCTCCACCGGGATGGTGACAGTTTCTTCCTCAGCTGGTAGCTCAGGTGGGGAATCTGGCCTTGGTGGTGCTTCATATACTGTGATCCTTGATTCAAGGTTTGATACCTGGGCCCGTAATGCGTTGAGTTCCTCTAAGATGTCAGGAGAGGGGTCCACAGGTGCTGGTATGTCTTGGTGTGCTGGTGCTCGTAACTGGAGTAATTTGTGATCATCTTTGAGTTTTTGTAACTCCTCATTCATGCGATCGTATTCATCTAGCAGCCTTACATGATCCTCTAGCAACATCTTCATTGAGTCTGAGGGAATGGCTTTGAACCGACTAGGACTCAAAGGTTGGTCTGGGTGGTCAAGAGCTGCTTCTAAGTTTTCTCGGTTCTGATCCTGTAAGTGCTGGTTTTCTTCCTTTGCTGCTGCTAGGTGTCTTCGTAGTAAGCCCATGTTTCGTGTTAGCATTGCATTGTGGACTGTCTGGGCTCTTAATAAGTTATCCAGGTCAGCAGTGGCTTCCTTGGTCTTTTCTTCGCTTTCTAGTTCTAATTTATGATAGGCTCTCGTAATTCTTGGTAGCGGCTGTTCAGTGAGGCATTCTCAATAGACAATAAATTAAGCTATGACTGTAAGTCATTGGTTGTCCTCTGCAGCTGCTGATAATTATCGCCAAGAGATGTGAACTCATCTCTTACTTGCGTCATACACATGAACATTTGTCGAAATGCATTATCTACAGTGGGTGATAGGATTAATGGGGTGCTAAACCAAGATGCAGTGGGTGTAGATGCAAAGGGAACGGGGAATGGGGGTGGGAAAGTGGATGCGGTGGTGATTGTGGAAAATTGTAATGTGCCTAAATATGGTTGTGAAGTGAATGAGGTGAGTGATGGTGCTGTGGGCGGTGAGATGTCCATGTCAGTGGACGTGTTAAGTGCGGTGACTGTGAATAATGGTGTGAGTGTGGGTGCTTGTGATGGTGTAAATACTCGATTTACAAATGTTGATGAGTAGTTTACAGGGGGGTTTTCTTGGACTCCTTGGGGAAAACGGGGAAATGGAAATACGGTAGGTCGGGGGGGTGAACCAGGGGAAAAGGTTAATGGGGTTAGAAATGCGAAAAGGTGTCGTGGAGTTGCGGGGAAAGATGGGAAAGATGGAGGGGAAAAGGTAGTAGATGGAAAGGTGGGTAGCGGAGGGGGGAAACCCGGTTGAGTGGTTGTGGATAGGGTTATAGGAATGGAGGCAGTAAAAGCTTCTGCTACTGCACTGTCGAAGGATGTGGCTGGTCTAGGAGATAGTGGATGAAGGGGAGAGATGGGGGGTGAAGGAGGAGTAGTTTGGGTGACGGGTACTCCGATTACAGTTGTGGTATTTACATTAGTCGTATGGGTTGGGGAGTCGACAAGGATGGCTTCTGCTTCCAACGAGCTTTCAGGGACGAGACGTGCCTCCCTGGCCTGTTCTGAAGAGTGGGCTCCTGTTGGAACACGAATGTATTTGCCGGGCTTTGAAAGTAGTCGTACTCTGCGGGGGTCAAACTGTGGGAGTGGCTTTCTTTGCAAGTATCTGAGTGCTTCGTTGGAGCCTACTGATTTGACCAACTCTCTAAATCCTTTGATGTATGCGTCTTCGAATCCGCCTGTGACAAGTTCTTGTTCTATTATCGCTTGACTCTCTTCCTCAGTTAGCTTTTTGCGTGCCCAAACTTTTTCCATAGTTCTATACAGCTTCTTAATAGCCAGTGTGTAAGCTGCTGCTTCACAAGTTTCATCTTCATGTGTACTTGTATCACCATGTGTGTCTGTTTGTTGTCCGTGGCCATCTGTCTACGATCACTCAGTGGACCTAAATCTTAGACAAGGCTCCTTACAGATTGGAACCTTAGATCAGAAGCGAGTGATACCGCTTGACTTCCCTAATGGCATTCGGACTGAGGTTTGTAACCCTAGACCCTATGAAATGCATGCGACGGAAGACCGGAAGATCTTTGGTCAGATCAGTCACGATACGTCTACACCAACCCACTCGGGCTTGGATATAGACAGTTGTCAATGAGAAGGACGTCAGGAGATTTTCCCTGGGGCTTCCTGCAAACTAGAAGGGGCAGTTACCCAACCGCTAGGGCAGATGGACACAATCAGCGGTCAGGTGGGTTGCATCAGCGGACATATGGGCAAAACACCCTGCGGTGCCCATCCTTCCACACTTACTACAGACTGGCCTAAATCTGTGGAACAGAATGCCTCACTTCCTAATGGGCAGGTCACGCAAGTGTTGGACCTCCCTTCTTTTCCAAAGCAGAGCGTCCAGTCGACCTCTCAACCTCAACCACAACAGAGTCAACCACGACGAAGGAACCCAGACCGACGGCAATATCAGACGACGCAAAGAGGAAAGCAGTTTCAGCAGCACAAAGCAAGTGGCACAAGACAAATATGGGTGCCAAAAGAACAGAAAGCATCAATAGATTTCAACAACTTAGACATTGATAAGAAGAAGTCAAAGCAGAAGCATAATCAATATCCAACATCCCCTCGACCGTCTTCTACAAGTGCGACCATTCGACGAATTTGGATCGCCAAGAAGTACCTCATGAACAGACCCACACCCACGCAAATTTGGGTACCCAAACCCTGTATTATAGTTCAACACTCAAGCCATGTATTATACACCCCGCCGAAATCTCTTCACCCTTCAATAACACCACATACGATACCATCTTTGGTCCCTCAGAAGAAACACACCATCCGCTCAAAAACTCTTAGGAAATGGATACCGAAACGTGTCCAGAAGACTTCCCCTAACCCATTGTCCGACACCACTACCACCTCAACTAATCTTCATCCTTGTAATAAATCACTTACATTTGAACCTTGTATAAATTCACACACCATAACCCCACATCACTCATAATAAAAGCTCATCAAGAAATGTATGCATAATCTGAAGCATGTAGGTGTCTAGAGACCTGCATTAGCTCTGCAAAGAATCATTGCATCAATCACTTCACGACACTTGTCTATACGGGTTACACATCGGCTATGGAAAGGGATTGCGGTCTCACCTTAATGGGATCATAATTAATTTCCATACTAATGTGCTAATCTTTTGTAGCAGATCTTTTCCATTAGCTCGTCAGTCATCATGCAAACCGAAGAAGGACCATCAGAAGCTGGCCCCAGTGCACCAATGGCCAATATTGGAGAATTACTCGCGGAATCTCATCCGATGATGCAACCACCAGAGTTTCAAGGTTTTCCAGGACCCATGCCAATAGACGATCCTCCTAGAGGATATAATGAGAAGATTCATCGTTATTCTCACTAGTTTCAAGGCCTAGCAGGACCATTAGCAGACGCGGATTTCATATTTGAGGCCAATTTGGCATTTGATTATCGCACATGGGCTAAGTACCAGTTCTTTTCAAGAGAATTTGAAGGACTACAGAATACACAAGATTTAACGCACGTTTGGGCACGAGCGGGATTTACAAAATATTTTAGCGACCCTCTGCCTAAACCTGATTTTTATAGATGCTTTTACTTAGTAACCACCTTGACAGCCTTAGAGAACAAGGATCTACCTGGAACATTCATGTTACCATCCTTGGTAAATGATCCTCCATTCAGAAGGTTTTATTTGTCCAAAGATTTAATTCGCGCAGCTCTCAAAATACATGGAACGCACACTCCGACAGAGCGAGAACGGCTAGTTCTAGAGCCAATGAAAGGTGGTGATGTAACTAAGTGGGAGGATATTTCAGCTATAACCCCTGAGCTCTCCAAGCCATTGCGGATATGCATGCAACATTTTGCTTTCCCAGCTCAGGATCGTTTTACCATGCCCCACAAAAGAATCTAGTTTGGCTTATACTTAGCATGTACTGGACCCCAGACGGTTGATCTAGCTAGCTGGATAATTGATCAGCTCTATTTAGCACAACATAGGTGGGAGAGAAAGAAGGTCATCAATGGATGTTGTGCACTTACAAGGATTATATATATGTGCTTGGCATATGACCTTCCGATCGAACGTGCATTGACAAGTGAGGAGTTGAAAGCATTTAAAGGAACCACAAAGAAAGCTAGGAAGGCTAGCAAAGGCAGAGCTGGAAAGCGCATGAGAGGAACCATCCCCTGCCTTCAGGTGCTAGAATCACCCTCACCACAACCATCTCCAGAGCAGTCACCGACAGCAGCCACTCCCACAGTACAACCTATTAATTGGCCAAGGATTAGGGGTTCTATTAGGTCGTCATCATGGCACACTAGTAGCTTCGCTGTTATGGTCACATCCTTAATGAGGATAGGAAGGTCCACCTCGCCCATGCAAGGGGTTTCCATGCCTCCTAGCCCTATGAGGTATGCCTCAATTGGCCGCATTTCTATTCCTGAATCCTTATAGTGGGACCATCTAATCCCACTAGTCACAGCACCTGAGTCAATTAAAGCCCTGAGCTCTTGGCAAGGGTTGCCGTGCTCTAGCCTGACTGTAATGAATGGTCTCCTGTCCACTATGCTAGGATGAGTGGTTGACTTTACTTGACACATGGCCATGGGATATCTGGGTGATGTTTCCAGAGGGTTATAATGTTCTCTCCCTAGTCCTTGTCTTCTTGGCTTCATGCGCTTAATGCGTTCTATTGCTTCCGCCTGAGCTTCCGCTCGTATTCTATTTTCTTCCTCCTTACGCTTCTTTGCCAACGTGAGTCGTCTAAGCATATCCTGAGTAAGAGGTTCCTGATATAACTTGACTCTATAGCCACTAATATAATTAGGCATTATATCTCCTTCTAAAGTGGCTAATTGTATTGCTCCACTTGTTGAGAGTCTGTTAATGATCATAGGTCCATAACCTCGCTTTTCTAACTTCCGTGCGTGCTGCTTCAGCGTATATACGAGAACTAAATCTCCTTCTTTTAATCCTTTATCTTTCACATGTGCATCAAAATAGGCTTTCTATCGCTTCTTAGCTGCGTATATGCTTGCTGCTGCTTTCAGCATGGTTTCTCCTAATCGTTCCAAGTCCATTATTATCGCTGATAATTCATGGCCGGTCCACTGATGTTCTTGTGCAACCTTAAGGGTCGGTATCAAGAAGTCCAAAGGAAGCACAACATTCTGACCAAAAACCATCTGAAAGGGAGTTGCATTGAGTACGGTCTTGTAGGCCACTCGATATGCCCAAACAGCGTGGTGTAACTGTTTGTCCCAATCTGAACGTCTGTTGTTCACGAGTTTCGTCAGTACGTTACAAAGGATCTTATTAGTGCTTTCAGCCTGACCATTGGCCTGAGGATGATATGGTGCGGATTTCTTGTGAATCACCATAAAATCCTGTAACAAATATTCAATGACTTGGTTTAGAAAGTGAGTTCCGCGATCGCTCACTAACTCTATAGGCAATCCATATCTTGTAAAGACATTCTCAAATAAGAATTTTGCAGTTGTGTGTGCATCATTCTTTTTTGTGGCTTTTGCCTCTACCCATTTCGTAAGATAATCTGTGGCAACAATAATGTATTCCGCATGTGTACCTTTTGCAGGGGGGTTAATGGGTCCTACAAAGTCTATACCCCACTTAGAGAATGCACGTCCTCCCATCATGGGTTTCAATGGCATTGCATCTCTGCGAGTAGGAAACTCAGTTCTTTGGCAAATATCACATCTCTTGACATAGGTATGAGCATCCATGTGAAGAGTGGGCCACCATAATCCTGCAAAGAGGATGGCTTTGATTATCCTATCAGGTCCAAAATGACCGCTTGCAACACCTTGGTGTGCAGTCTCTAGTATGCTCAGATAATCTCTTTCATGAACACATTGTCTTAGATATCCATCTCGTCCTCTTTTGTATAGATTATCGCCAATAAGTGAATAGTCTTGAGCTTCCTGCTCCAGACTATGTTATCGAGCTAAGGTCATTCCTTGAGGGAATGTCTTCGTCCTCAAGTATGTCACTAAAGGTTCACTCTAGTCTGGTGTGAGAGACACGTGATATAACGTCGCATGTTCTACTGGTGGTCTTTCACAACAAACATGGCATTCTTTACACAACTTGTAGACATCTGCTTCCATCAAAGGCCAATATACTCCTAGTCTATGCAGAGTCTGTAGTGTTTGATGTTTCGAATGATGTTGCTTTAATGCACCTACGTGTGTTAATTGCAACCAATTCGCATGTTCTGATTCATCTACACAACAAGCAAGAATCTTTTGATTATCCTATTTATATATGCTTCCTGCTATGATTTGGTATCTCTGAGACTTGGTAATCTCTCCTTCTTTGATCTTTATCCTAGGATTCTTGGGTCCGTATGTCAGAATAGGGACTATAGGCTTAGCCCATTCTGGTGCTATCTCAAGGTTAAACAAGTATGCATCTGGTAGATCATCCGCTACTCCTTGAGGAGCTTCTCCTGAGGTTAATCTTGAAAGGTGGTCAGCTCTAAGATGTGTCTTTCCTTTCCTGACTACTACTTCAAAATCATACTCCATGAGTAATAGAAACCAACATATCAGTCGTCCTGTGTTACATGGTTTGTTGACTAGGTACAATAGGGCTTGATGATCTGTAAACAACTTGAACTTGTTTGCCAACAAATAGTGTCTGAACTTCTTTACCGCGTAGATCATCCCTAATCCTTCTCGTTCCGTCGTGGTGTAATTTCTTTCTGCTGCGTTCAATTGTCTGCTCGCGTAAGCTATGGGGAGATCTATGCTACCTTCATTCGTGGGTTGTGCTAACACACATCCTATGGCGTAATTGGATGCATCCACATGTACCTGGAATGGCTTACTCCAATCTGGGGTAGTCAATATGGGTGTTGAGCACAAACGTCGTTTAAGTTCATCTGTCCATTCAAAATTGGTTAAAAGAGAGTACAAAGGCTTGGCTATGATTGCATACATGTGTATGAATCTCCTATAATAATCGCAATGGCCCATAAAGGCTTGTACCTCTTTGATGTTCGTCGGTCTAGGTAGATCTGCAATTACCTTCACTTTTTCCTCATCCGTAGAGATTCCATTTTTTTACACAATGTGTCCTAGAATTTTGCCTTGTCTGACCATGAAAACGCATTTTTCTGGGTTCAAATAAACCTGATATTCTCGACATTTGTCAAATATTTGTCTGAACTCTGGGATATGCGTCTGCCTGATATTAGAATGAGCACATATGTCATCGACATAAACTTCCAAAATTTTGCATAGGAATTCCTTAAAAACATGACACATGAGTCGCTGGAAAGTGGCGGGTGCATTTGTTAAGTTGAATGGCATCACATGAAATGCAAATATGCCCCATTCGGTGGCAAATGCCATCTTGTGTTGGTCTTCTGGAGCAATGGCTACTTGATTATAGCCTGAAAAACCATCAAGGAAGCTGTAAACTTCCTTGCCCGCAACTCTTTCCAATAAGTGTTCTATGATAGGAAGAGGATAGCTATCTCTAATCGTTGCGGCATTAACTTTTTTAAGGTTAATACACACACGCAATTTTCCATTCTTCTTGGGCACAACCACAATGGGGGATACCCATTCGGTATGCTCAATTTCGTAGATGAATCCTGCTTCTATCAGCCGATCTATCTCCTCTTTAATCTTCGCAGCGTAGTTATCATTGTACGTGTACGGTTTCTGTTTCGTAGGTTTCGCATCTGGAGTCATAGGGATTCTATGAGAATATATGTCTGGATCTACTCCTTTCAAATCTTTGTAACTCCACGCAAAAACATCTCTATATTCGCGCAATAGGGCAACTAGCTCTTCTTCTTCTCCAGCTGTCAAATCATGCCCTATGTAGGTACACTTTGCTTCTTCTCCTTCTATAGCAACTATTATTTTCTTGGTTTTCTCTCGGTTATCATATACTTTTCCATAATTCGCCTTTCTATTAGGCATTCGTACCATGATTCTTCTATCTTCGATTTCATATTTCTTGAAGTTCTCGGTTACTTCAAACAAAGATTCTTCTTTTTCTGACATGGTTTCTTTCTTCTTTCTTTTCTTGCCTTCAATTTTGCTAGTCACTTGAGTGGCTATTCTCACATCATTCATAACTTCTTCCTGTTTCTGAGGGTGAGTTTCTACTTCGTAAAAATATTCTTCCTCTGATGCAAAGGGTGGGTCCATGATAATTGATTCTAAATCAAAATCACTTGCATCTTCAAATGCATCAGTGTTCGGTTCCCACTCTTCTAAAATTGAATCACACATGATTGGCTCTATCGTGAAGACTGAAATGTCATAGCCATCCTCGTCACAGTGGGGTGTCCATTGTTCTTCATTGATGGCTACATCCATGGTTGCTAGGATTTCTGCCCAACCATGGGGTTCAAACTCTTCATCTGGGAATACTACTGGTGCGTAAGCTGGGTCTTCAAGGGTTCGTGGATGTCGTTCTGCACCTAAAGTCCTGGCTTCTAACCGTTCTTCCTCTTGTTTGGCTACTTTACACATCCATAAATGAGTATCCTCATGCAACCAAGAAGGATCTGATTCTAATGAGTGCACGGATTCCGTCTCTACCTGAGTCTTATGGATGGTATTCCATTGTATTGGGGGCACATCTCGATGTGAATAGTCTTTAAGATTGACTTTGGTAGTCACTCCTAAATGTTGCAAGTACAAAGAATTAGTTCCCCAATCTTGTACAATTTGCAACTGACGCATGTCTCATAAGCATGATTTTTTGCAAAGTCACAAATGGCGAAAGTATGCTCAAATTCTACACCACAAGTGGTGAGAGATATGCCTTCTAGTAAGCCTAATGGTTTTTCTATGTGTCCGTCAGCCATTTGTAGCTTCATCCTGGTGGGTCTTAATGCCGGCTTACCCCAACGTTTCCATAAAGCGGTGGTAGCTATGGCTACTCCGGCTCCTGAGTCTAAGATGGCTTTCGTGGTGTAGCCCTGATGGGTTATCGAAAGATAAGTGTTACCTTCCTCTCCTTCACTTACGTCTCCAATCTTTTCTACGGGTATCTCTGTTACCTTATTTTGTGATCCTATGTGTGAGGGAGTAGTAGCAAGCTCGGGGAATTGATTTGCTACATGTTTCCACAATTTTGGTTTTACCTTTAACAACTCCTCTAGAGTGAGATTACATTGTACTTTCGTATTCTTGATCACTTCCGTGTTTCTAGGGATTACTGATTCTTCATTCCTCACTATTATCGTGGGTGCTCTCATACTAATAGACTTTGCTTCCCAAGGTCCTGTGAGCTGAGGTAATTCTTGTAAAGAATTAGATTCAAATCCTGTGTGTTCACTCAGTTGCTCTTCCTCTACATCATCGTAAATAGAGGGAATGTCTTGGGGAAATTGCTCCTGCAAGTCATCTATTTCTTGAATAGGAGGATGGCTTCCTTGTTCTTTTCTCCACTTCTCTTCTTGGATTTCCCTCAGAAATTCATGTGAATATTTATGTATGGAAGACAAATTGTCTTGACTTTCTGTATCGGGTACTTGGGACTGGGATGGTGTAGTCCTTTCCTGTGTCTCTGGGACAATAGGGTTCCTGTGCTGATCCTTTTTCTCTTTGCTTTCTATCAAGTATTCTTGCCTCTCCATTAGTCCTTGAAAGTGTAGTTCAGGTTTTGCCATGTTATTCGAATTAAGATATCTAGAGGCTTCAAACAAAGCTTGTGCTAATTCTACCATCTTCATGCAAAGTTTAGTTCTCTCAATTTCTAGATCAGCTCGAGGGTAGTTTTTACTCATTTCAGCTTCTTGAGGTCCCTCTTTTAATCTAGCCTGATATGCACGAAACATCATGTCTAGATTCTCTAGTATGGGTTCCGCTAAAACTGATCCTGATTTCTGAGCTGGATTCTCTTGATTCAATTCCTGTCAATTCTAGTATTTTGGCTCTTGACTCTTTTAGACTTCCTTCCAACTTAGTTATCTTTTTACTCCATTTTCTCTTTATTCTTTCTCTAGAATCTTTCCAAGATTTTGTCTTTTTACTACTAGATTCTGCAACTTCACTACTTTCGGCTACTTTCTCCTGATTAAGCTGTTGGTTCTGGATAGGCACATAGGTAGGGTTGGATCCATCTGTGTTGTTTACAATACCTATCACGCTGATCGGTGTCACATTTGAAGCATTAATAGGGTTCTTAGGACAATCTTTGATTATATGCTCTTTACCGCAATCGGCACAAAGGCCTTGGATGTTATAGTACTGTGACTGCCCAGCTATCAGAGGATGTGGACAATCCTTTATGAAATGATCTCCTTGGCACCTAAAGCATGGTCCTCTAGGGCCCTGTGGTCTTTGTTGTCTCAATTGGGGCCGTGGGTTTGGGTTTCTGTACATCACATTAGCATAGTCTGGCTCCCAACTAGGTTCCACTGGTGGACTATCGTAATGATATGTTTCCACATGTTCTGGTGACTTCGTGTAATAAGCAGGTGGACTATCTACATGAGTAGAGTCAAAACTGTTTGAGTTCGGGTCACTCTCTATGATCAAAGGTGAAGAAGGCACTAAGGCCCTACTTAGGTTCTCTTCTGCAGCAGTGTATTTGACTGAGATGACATTCGCGGGTGGGGGTGGCTGCTGAGCTAAGACAGGTTGAGGTCTCTGTTGAGCCTGGTATGGGTAGTTCTGAGGAGGCCTATAGTAATAAGGCTGAGCATTGTATTGGCCTTGATACCTACCTGGTTGTGTGTATGCTTGCGGGTAGTTCTATCTCACGGTCTGTTTGTTGTATGGGCAGTCTTGAGCCGTATGATTCGTGTATCTTCTCTCAATTGTACAGTATTGGCCACTAGGGTTGACTTGTGTTTGTGGTGCATTGGGGCACACATTTGCCATATGATTTCCACCACAAGTGTAACAATGCTTGTTTGTTAGTACCCTAGGTTTACTAGAAACTCCTAGTTTCTGGGCCACTTTTTCTGCTAGGTCTTCTATCGAGTTAGACAATTTTGTGGATGCTAGAGAAGAACAGTCCGAGTCCTTGTAAACTTTTGAGAGTTCCAACTCATCTCCTAAGTTGTCCTCAATGTCTATACATATTCTTACACACTGCTCTAGCATTCTGGGTTCTTTTAGGTACACATAGGAGAGTAGTTTAGAGCTCAACAAGCCGTCTAGAAACAATGACACTTGCTTGGCCTGTGAGGGTAGCTCTTGCATTGGACATTGTTCAACGTATTGTCTAAACCTACGTCCTGCGAGTCTTACTGTTTCCTAAGGGGTCTGTTTGAAGCTATGGATCAGCGAAGACGTGTCATGTCTAATTCCACTTTTAGAGAACTCTGTGATGAATGACTCTAAAAAGTGATGGATGTCTCTAAATTGCCTTTGTTGCAAAGGCTGGAACCAAGTTAAAGCTGTGTTCTTTAACGTTAGTCCAAATGCATTTTATTGCGTGGACATGTCTTCAACTTGTTCGGCTCTTAGTACTTGCTTGAATTCTGCAACATGGTCATAGGGATCTCCTGTCCCATCAAAGTAATTTTTCATGGATTTCACTAACTGAGTGGGTCTCAATATTCTTGCGTGTTCACGTGGTCTAGGTAGAGGAAAATCATCTCTACCACCTGGTATTCTTTGTCTATCCACTCTATCTGTGTCTGTGGTTGTTCTATCTCTCCCTTAGGGATGTTTGAAGCTTACTTCGGGTCTTTCTTTATTCTTTTCTCTTTGCATGCCATGGGCTGATGATGTTCCTACCCCTTGTTGACTTGTATTCAGGTTCGTTCGTAATGGAGGGAATATCAATTCACCTCTCCATGTGTATGTGTTTTTAGCGTGGTCAGGCACCACAAAGACTCTTTCTGAAGTCTCATCCAGGTATACAACCTTTCCAGGTGTATCCGGGTCCTTGAACTCGTATATCGTGATGATACCTACCTCACTAAGTAGTTCTGTCTTGTATCTCCAAAAGGCTTCATTAGTTTCTTTATTTACAAACAACTCTATACTTCTGTTGTCCTCAGGGATCCATTCTGGGATTAGTACTCGTGTCAGTACAGATTTCCCTCTAAGTGTTCTAGGCTCTTCTAATGGTTCTTTTCCTTGAGATTTAGTTTCCGTCTCTATCTGAATCACGCCAAACTCGTTGGTATTGTTTGGCTGCGTACTTAAGATGTACATCGTTCCTTCCTTGTCTATGTACACGTCTCTCTCGAATTTCACCACTGGATGTTCCAATCCAATGGGTTGATCGGGGTTGTGCATTTGCACCACTTGCCTTCGCAAACCATCCTCATAGATGCGAGCACCTAATCGGTTGGTTCGGAGAAACTCTAGTTGCGTTCTATAGGGTCCTTCAAGTCTTTCTAAATATGCTACATTCGACCCTCCTTCTGGTCTTTCTGTGCTAAATGCCATTTCTGAATTGCTAGTATCTGAGCTCTCGTAGGGATAACTAGTGTTCAATTGTTGAGCCGACGATCGTGCAGTAGTTCTTACGCTTGCCCGATCTAAGGTTCATTAATTTTCTTCCTTGCACACTCAGTACACGCTCAGATCGTCAATGATTCTTTGTTATTACTTTCTTGATTCTTTTTAAATTTCTTTAGAGTCTTGTCTTAATGTATGTGTCAGGAATTCGACTTTCTGTGGTACTTTGAGTTCTCGTTCCATCAGACTTATGTTCTTTCCTTTAGGTTTTCGTGTCACACACCTTTATCTTTAGTCTTGGACTTAATAAATTTAATTCTCTTGAACTTGAGGCGTTCTTATCATCTTGAATCCACAATGCTAACGTTTATCCTAAGCTAAGAATTGACTGAGGGGGTTGAGTAATCTTCCAACCTCGAGTCAGCTTTTTTGGTTGCTCTGATGCCCAAGAAGCCGCGCTTCCCAAGCCTTATGCCCTTCACAGCCTTGCCTTGGTTGCCTTTGATTGCCCTTGCTAGACCTGGAAAAATTCAATGTTAGACCAATTCACAGTTGGATGATCAAGCACTTGAGTATATACACCTTTTAAGTCCCTTCCCTTTTGCCCAACTTTTCAATGCTTGCCCCCTGGCTTTCTAGTCCCAAACTAGGTCAACCTCAAAATAGTTTATCTAAAAATAGACGTATTCTTTAAGAAAAAAAAACAGTTGAGATCACATAGTACTCGTAAAGAGCTTTCTAACGAGCTATTAAACTCAAAAAACGGACTTCGGATGAAAAAGTTATGACCGTTCAGGCCTTGGGGGGGTAAAAACTGACAAACAGGTTTTTCTCCAAATATGAGCTAAGGGGTCTCCTATGAGTCTAATCACCCAAAAATTTCCCAAAAATAGCCCCAAAATTGGCCAAAAAATGAAACCCTAAAATTTGCGATGGGGGTGCACAATCGCGATGGCGTGAGACAATGGCGATGGTCTGGGACCGTCGTGATGGCGTGAAGGTGAACAATCGCGATGGTCTGAAGTGCACGGTCGCGATGGTCCAAATTGTGAACAATCGCGATGGTCGGGGTAAGTGAACAATCGCGATGGTTCGATCAGGCGGACAATCGCGATGGCGTCAGTCAACGGTCAACGTGAACAATCGCAATGGTCCAAAGTGAACCGTCGTGATGGTCACAGATGCGATGGCTTGAGCCAATCGTGATGGTCAGGGCGCGATGGCGTGAGCCAATCGCGATGGTCCAAAATTCGAGTTGTCGCGATGGTCTGAGCGTATCGTCGCGATGGTCTAGCTTGCCACGTGGCACCGTCGGCGCGATGGCATGAGCCAATCGCGATGGCGTGAGCCAATCGCGATGGCATGAGCCAATCACGATGGCGTGAGCCAATCGCGATGGCGTGGGGTCAACCGAACAGTCGCGATGGTCCGCGAACCGTCGCGATGGTTCAAATGAACCGTCGCGATGGCGGAAGACCGTCGCGATGGTCCGGTCGAGCCGTCGTGATGGCGTGAGCGAATCGCAATGGTGTGATACAATCGCGATGGTCTGAGCCAATCGTGATGGTCCACCAAAATGAGAATTTTGCAGATGCGTCTGTGGATTCCTAGAGGCGCAAGTGTGCTCTTCACGCTGGTGTGGTCGCTTACCAAAAATTCCGAGCTTTGCAGACCATCACGATGGTCTGACACAGTCGGAAATTTCTGACAGAAACTGAAAATTTTACCTTTTCAAAGCTTTCCTGATGCACTGGAGCTCTGTACCTGCAAGAAAACTCAAGAAAACAAAAGTACACACAAGCACAAAAGCTCTCTCTCACTCTCTCGCATGCACAAATGAGGGGAAATGAGGAGAATGGGTGGATATGGTGAATTTTCTGATTTTTTTGGAGATGAAGATGATGATGCGGTGATGAAGATGGAGTGTGGGGGAGGTGAAAAACAACAAAAACTAAGTAAAAACAACAACAAAAACTGAAAATTTTACCTTCCAACGCCACTTCTTGCTATACTGTTACCATCACACATTCGTCCTAGACTCGATCCCCGGCAACGGCGCCAAATTTGGTGTTGCTCTAGCACAATGGTGAGAACCACGTTAAGAAGCTTCACCTCCTTAATTGTCAATCCGCGGAAGAGATAGGAGTGATATGAAGATCGTGAATGTGAGATGAAGTGAAAGTGAAGGTGAGAAGCATAGAGATGCACACACACAATGAAGAGACAAGCAAGACACAATGGAAGGTGAGAAATCCACTCTATTGCTCAAGAACACTATTACAAGCTCAAAATAACTCTAAGCTCACACTATCCAACCTCAAAAATGAGCTCTCTAGCTCTTTTTATAGTTTCTAGACTAGTTTTGACCGGTTTCACATCTAGTGACCGGCATAGTTAAAAATTAGGTCCTAGATGCTATTTGAAAGGGTAAACGGTGTCTAAAAATAATGAAAATTGATACGCTCATTCTACCTAAGCTCCTCAAGCTCGAGGACTCCTCGGCTTGCACAAAATGCAGCTAGAAATTAAGAAAAGGGTTTTTCTATGTTACATATGTTACAATAGTGATAAAAATCACTGTTGGAGGTTTTGGAAAAGTATTTTTAAAGCATAATTCTTTGAAAAACGATTCGACTGGCTCCCTGCTCCGTCGTTACATGCTTCCGCGTCTTCTATGCCTCTGGCTGCTTCCAACAGCAGTGTTGGTCGATTACTTGTTTAAACCCTCGTGTATTGATCACTTTAGCCATGTTTGCTGAGGGATTTTGACTCCCTCATGAAGGATTGGAGAATGGTCCACTCCTTTCTCTGGCCACCATGAAAGAACTGTTTCCCCGACACTCATCTAATGAGTATGCCATCCTTTGCCGACCAAAACCAAAGTGTACTGCTCTGCAATTCTTGGTCACCACACTAAATTTACAAAAATGCACCTACGATATTTCATGACCCTTTTATTCCATGCTCGATACTGCTTCCCGTGAACCTATAAATTTCACGTCCTTCTTTTTTTGATGCATTCACCGTGAATGTGTGACAGTTACCAAGCAAATCGCCAAGAACGACATCCCTCGTACCCGCTTACCCCATATCCTCACCTTCCTCTTTTCGTGATCCAAGCCGCTCAACCACCTCCGAATACCATGTTGTTACATGAAGAATCTACTTAAATGATTGACGACGATGACGATGAAGTTTTGCTTCAATTCTTTACACGCAAACGCAGACGTATTAGTCCGTCCCAGAGTCAGGTACAGGGCTCCACCGTGGGCCATGAAGTTGAAGTTTTCCATGACAGTGCCACCTTGCTTGAGGTCGAATACTCTGTCCCGTCGTCTCCTCTCAAGCAGCCGGATCAGGATGTCAACATGGAGGATGTCGATGAAGTTTCCTCCCAGGAGGAATCTCATCAGTCGGATGAGGACGTTGGGAAAGAGATCGCAAACAATATCATCAAGGAAGTGATTGCCACTGTTGAGGCCATGATCAAAACGGCTGAGGCGACAAATCCGAATGAGACCGGAATTGTGTTGGTGCCAAATGCTCTTCGCCCTTCTCCCCCTATTATTCCGGATGCTGCTGAAATTCTTTTCAGTGGCCCTTCCACTATTGTTCGCGAGGCCTCAACCCTTCCATTATCTTCTCCGGATTACTCGCCACCATTTTTCCCTCATTTGCTGACGGCCTCGTCATCACAATTTCCCCCTTCCCTTCCTCCTCCGACAGTAATGTTCACCAAATTAGAATCTATGGTTTTCCCAACAATTACCCCTCCAGATGAAGCTAGGAACTGAGAATATTTGGCAAGAATTGCAAGGCAAAGTGGATTTGCTCAAAGCGGATGTTGCACCACTACAGGAAGAAGCAAATGCGGTCAAACCAGAGAACCATGCCCTGCACATTCAGCTCCAACAACTCCAAGCACAATTAGCAGAAAGGGATAATATGATTGCTCAACGGGATAGTGACATTGCGGAATTACATGAAAAGACTGTCCTTCTTCATGATCGAGAGGAAGAAATTTCTCAATTGAAGCAGTTGGTATAGGATAAGGAAGATGCTCGGGTTGCTCTTGGCAATCTATTAGAAGAAACTCGTGCGGACCTTGAGCTGGTGACACAAAAGGGACAAGAAATGGCCGACTTGGCCATGCAGAATACTCAAGAATTAAAGACCATATCCGCTGACCTTTTCCAAAATAATTATGACTTGGAAGCACAGACGGGCCTGACGATTCAGCTCAAGAAAGAGTTAGTAGGTATTATGAAGGAGCGAGATGCCTATTATAAAACTATCCAGTATCAAGCTCAGGAACTAGAACAAAGAGAGAAGCAATTAGGCATTCAGGCGGATCGGCTTGCGAGAATTGATGCAGAGATCGCCGAAATAAAGCTGAGACGTGATGCGGCCATAGCCAACGAATTTTATCTGCAGGAGTCATTTTTGCAGACGTAGGCAGAACTGTTGATGAGTCAAGTCATTACTGTTACATTGGTTCGGACTGATGCACAAGTGGTCGAGCCGAACATCTTGAAGACTATGCTGGATTCCTTAAAGCAAAAGATCACAAGAACTTTTAAACTAGCCTGCTCTCTGTATATACAAGGCATTATTGATGAGCCTTAGTTGTATTCTTCCTTTTTGGGTTCGAGTTCACCGTGTGTGCGAGTGTTAGGGCGCCAGATGGGAATATGTAATTTTATTTTTTCATACTCGCACACACTGAAAAGGTGTAGCGAACAAATGTAACTCTTTATTCGTTAATGAAAAGGCAAGTACAACATTCAGAGAGAGACAGAGGATCGCCAGACTGTCTGTCTGGGTGATTACATTGGGAAGCTGTGTTGTAGAGTTACAGAAATCTTGAGTATTGGTATTCTGTTTGTTGCATTACAGTAGTTAATCATTAACACAGTATTGCTCCGGTTAATATTAATAATTATGTGCGAAGTCATGGTTGTTAATTCGCGTGATAAGCGTACTGCGCAATGATAATCTTTGAATTGAAAGACAATTAATTTCTTTAGTTACATGTTGAATTGGGAAAATTAAATAAAGGGCCTCTGCACTATCAGACCCCTATCCATCCCCAAGAACCCACAAAAGAGATTAAAAGTAGCTTACGGCAGCGCTTTTAACAGTTGTAAGGTGGTGGGTTGGAAGAAGATCGGAATGGTGGTGGTGGAGTAGTGTGAGAGTGGGTTTGAGATGTGATTTCAATTATCTTGGCCTCCGTTTCTCTTAGGCTTTCCTCTAGTTAGCTCATTTTCTTTGCCCATTGCCTTTTCATTCTCTCGTGACTATCCCTCAAATCTCTCATCCTCTTCCTAGTGATGCTCTCAGTCTCACTAACCTCAGAACTCTTTTCTTGGCTTTATCCTAAGTTTTGCTTCAAAGCTTGAGCTTTAGTGACCACTTGCACAGGGGTAGTGGAAGTTACACTTCCTGTAGAGTCTATGACTAACCCAATAACATTGATGGGAGTGATCTTCGGCGTATTGTTAGGGTTCTTAGGACAGTCTTGCAAGAGATGTTCTTTCCCACAATCGGGACAAAAACCTTGAATTGTCACAGATTGGGGTTGTGTAAGTGCAGGCATAGGGCAATCACGAATGAAATGATCTCCCTGACATTGATAACACGGTCCTCTAGGGAATGGGGGTCTTACCTGCCTAGGTTGAGGTCTAGAGTTGGGGTTTTCGTACATGACATTTGCATACTATGGCTCCCAACTAGGTTCACTCCGATCTTCATAGTAATATGACTCATTATGCTCAGGTGATTGCATGTAGTGAGCTTGTGGGCTATCAATATGAGTGGAGTCAAAACTATGATCACTAGGGTCACTTTCTGATAGCAATGGTGTAGCTGGCACTATGGCTCTATTCAAATTCTCTTTTGCAGCTGCATACTTTACCAGAATCACATTATCTAGGGTTGGCGGTTGCTGAGCTAATACAGGCTAAGGCATTTGTTGGGCCTGATATTGCGGAGGGTTGCTGAGGCCTAGCATACTGTTGAGATGGGTACTGGTTCTGGTATCTTCCTTGTTGAGGGTATGGTTGTGGGTACATTTGCCTAACTGCTTGCTTATTGTATGGGTAATCTTGCACGGTGTGATTAGTGTATCTTCGTTCTATGATGTAGTATTGGCTACTAGGATTCACTTGGGGTTGAGCCATAATGGGACATACATTTTCCATATGGTCACCTGCACAAGTATAGCATCTTTTCACTCGGACAAACCTTGGTATTTGTTTGCTCGATACTCCTAATTTCTGAGCTACCTTATCTACAAGCTCCTCAATAGATGTGGAGAGATTTGAATTGAGGCTAGTAGAGCTATCTGAATCTTTGTGGATTTTTGAAAGCTCTAGCTCCTCCCCTAGGTTATCCTCAATGTCGATACACATGCATACACACTCTTCTATGGTCCTAGGGTCCTTCATGTACACATATGATCTCAATTTGGTACTTAGCAGTCCATCCAAGAATAAAGCCACTTGTTTGGCTGGTGTGGGTAACTCAGGAATAGGACATCTCTTTAAGTATTGCCTAAACCTTCTTCTTGCAAGTCTGACTATCTCTTGGGGTCTCTGCTTGAAACTATGTATTAGTGAGGAAGTATTATGCCTTATGCCACTCTTAGACATTTCGGTAATGAAAGCCTCTAGAAGTTGGTCTATGCTCCTGAACTCTCTCTCATTTAGTGGCTCAAACCATGTAAGGTTTGTGTTCCTTAGGGTTAGACCGAAAGCATTGTACTGTGTGAATAGGTCCTCAACTTGTTCAGCTCTCAAGACTTGTCTAAACTTGGCCACATGATCATATGGGTCTCCAGTACCATCGAAGTAATTCTTCATGGACTTAACCAGCTACGTTGGCCTCAAGGTTCTAATGTGTTCTCTAGGTCTTGGCAAAGGAAAATCATTAGTAGTTCTTTGGTTTCTTAGGGCTCTAGGTCTCTTAGTTTCCACTCTATCCGTCTCTGTTCTCATCCTTTCTCTTCCCAAGGGGTTGGCAAAACTTACCTCTGGCTTGTCTCTACTTTTGTCCCTTTAAGCTCCATGAGCTTGGGATGTTTCGAAATCCTTGGTGACCATAAGAGACATTAGATCTTGGTTGGGGAAAAATAAATTCACCCTTCCAAGTGTAGGCATGTCTACCATGCTCTATGACCACAAAGATCCTCTGTGAAGTGTTGTCTAAATAGGTCACTTTGCCTAGGCTATCAAGATCTTTGAACTTATAGATTGTGATCGTTCCTACCTCATTCGGCTGATCAGGCTTATACCTCCAAAAGGCTTCATAGGTCTCTCAGTTTAAGAGCAGATCTATGCTCTTATTGTCTTGGGGAACCCACTCTAGTGTGATAATTCTAGTGAGAATTGATTTGTCTCGAGGGGTTTTAGGCTCTCCACCTATGTTCCCTTACTCTAGGTCACCTATGTCCGTTTCTGGGATCACATTACCAAATTCATCTGTCCTATCTGGGTAGGTGGTGACCACATACATGGTTCCTTCTTTGTCCAGGTATGCACCATTTTCAAACTTGAATGCTGGATGTTCGAGTCCAATGGGTTGGTCACGGTTTTTAATTTGGACCGTGGCTCTTCTTAGGCCATCCTCATAGATGCAAGCACCTAATCGGTTGGTCCTAAGGTATTCTAGTTGAGACTTGTAGGGGCCTTCAACCTTTTGCAAGTAAGCCACACTTGAGCTTCTTGTGGGTTGCTCCATACCTTGAGACATCTCTAATTTGCTAGTCTCAGAGCTAGGGTAGCGAGAATAATTGCTCAACTACTGGTCCCAAGACCTAGCCGTGTGATTGACACTAGCCTCTGAAGACCTAAGGCTTTGTCTATCTCTCCCTAGGTGTCATCCTCATCTAAGGTTCATATGCTTGATTGAGAAACCCCAATTTGATCCCAAGAACCTCATTGCATACCACTTTCTTCAACTTGATAGATGCCTATCGTCACCCTGAATTACTCCTAGCACTACTCGCAGTTAGCCTAAGCTAGGAATTGACCAAGGGAGTTGAGAATAATCCAACCTCAAGTTGGTTATCCGTTGCTCATTGGTGCTCAAGAACCTTGTTCCTAAGCTTGCAAAATGCCCTTGCTTTGGATGTCGTCTGGTGCTCTCAATTGACTTGTAATAGTCCAAAGGTTAGCTCAAGACTTAAATTCAAATGACATAACAAATCACTTTCATTCATGTAATTCAGATATCAATTTGCACTTTGTCTTTGTGGAAAACAGTTCTAGAGATCCCTTATTTTTCTTCACCCTGGGTATGATCAACTTCAAAATACCCTATCTATAACTCTCCTTATTAGTGGGATTCGAAACGAGCTTTCCAATGAGCGTAAGATCACTCCGAACGGATTTCGTATGAGGAAATTATGACTGTTCAGGGTTCTAGGGTAGAAATAGGGCTCAAATAGGCTATCAGTCAAACAGGATTTTTCCCAATTTACTCGTGTAGGGACCTCACAAAGTGCTAATTACTTGATAAGTGTGACCAAAATTACCCCAAAATTTGGAATTAAAAACACTAAAAATTTAGCCGAAATTTCCTGTCAATTGCGATCGACAGGTCTGTCAATCGTGATTGACATAGGTGTCCGTCGGGCCTGTCAGTCACGATCAACACGTCAGTCGTGATTGACGGTGTCAATCGCGATCGACAGAGTCGGTTGTGGGGTCTGTGAATCGTGATCGATGGTGTCAATCACGATCGACACCTTTTCCGTAATTTTTGCCATAATTTCAGTCAATCGCAGTTCTATCCATCACAACGGACACATGTACATGCGAATTTTAGTGTCAATCGTGAAATTTCTATCGGTCGTGATCAACGATGTTAATCGCGATTGACTAAGTCCTACGTGGCTGGCCGTCGGGGTCTATCGGTCGCGATTGATAGGGTCTGTTGGTCGCAATTGACAGAGACTGTTGGTCGCGATTGATAGAGACTATCGGTTGCGATTGACAGAGGCTATCGATCGTGGCTATCGGTCGCAATCAACAATATCAATCGCGATTGACAAAAATACACAAAATTTTTTAGTTCTGATAAGTTATTTGGAATGTGCTCATCATGTGTGTCATAGTGGTACACCTTCTTTTAGCAAAGGAGCGATTTTTCTATCAATCGGGATTGACAGAAGTCAACACCCCGTAGACTTTGTAGAGCTTTTTCGTACCTGCACGGCCTATTGGAGATGATGATACAGCCAAAACTTGCAAGAACACTCAAAAAACATGCAAAAACAGTGCACACAAATCACTCTCTCGCTCTCTCTCAAAAGTGAAATGAAGGAAATGGAAGGGGGAAGGTGATATGACCAAAAAACTGAAAATTTCACGATGATCGAGGTGAAGGTGGGAGATGATGAGGATGATGATGGTGATGATGATGGTGAAGTAAGAAAGAGAAAAAATAAAGGAAAGTAAACAAATTACCTACAACGCCAACATCACAACTCTACGTTTTACCATCACACGCTCGTCCTCAAAGCTCGATCCTTGGCAACGGCGCCAAAATTTGGTGTAGCTCAGTGATGAGTAGCACCTCCTTTAATATCAATCCGGGAAGACATGAGGATGGTATGAAGACCTCGAACAAGTGATGGCACAAGTGTGTGAGTAAGAAGCATACAAACATGCACACACATATAGACACACTCTCACACACGACAAGACAAAGAGAGAAACAATGGAGTTCTTTAGATTACTCAAAAAGTCTCATACAAGTTCAAATCTACAACAAGCTCTCCTCAAAAATGAGCTCTCTAGCTCTTTTTATAGTTTTTTACTAGCTTTGGTCCGGTCCAAATCTAGTGTCCGGCCTAGTTAAAAATTAGGTTCCTAGGTTAATTTGGAGGCTCAAATGAGCTCAGAAAATTATGAAAATTGGTACATAAATACTACCAATACTCCTCAAGCTTGAGGACTCCTTGACTTGCACAAAATGGAGTAGGAATAATCAAAACGTGGTATTTACAATGGTGTGAAGTGACTAAGATCACTATTTGGAAAGTATTTCTTCATGAAAATTTATAGGGCCTATTTGCCAGATCTACGTTGACTGCTTTGCCTACTTGGCCCTTCTCTTTGCTCTAATTCTCTTTGCTAGCTTCCTTGTCTTGTAAGTCCTTCACTTCCTTGACCACTACCAACACTCATCGAACTCAAAGAGAAAGGAATAGAGATAGACCCGAGATGAGCTTTGCTAACCCACTAGGAAGAGAAAGAACGAGGACAAAGACGGATAGGATGGATAGGGAGAGACATAAGGACCTGAGGAATCCAAGAAATGCAGACGAATTCCCTCTACCAAGGCCTAGAGAACATGCTAGAACCTTAAGGCCTACACAATTGGTTAAGTCCATGAAAAATTGCTTCGATGGCACAAGAGATCTGTATGACCATGTAGCAGAGTTTAGGCAAGTTTTGAGAGCTAAGCAAGTTGAAGACTTGTTCACTCAATAAAATGTTTTTGACTTAACTCTCAAGCACATCGCATTGACTTGGTTTCAACCGCTTCACCAAGGCCACTTTAGAACTATAGACCAACTTCTTGAAGCGTTCATCACTGAGTTTGCCAAGAGTGGTATTAGGCATAACATGTCCTCCGTGATATACAACTTCAAGCAAACACCTCAAGAGACAGTGATGCTCACAAGAAGAAGGTTTAGGCAATACCTAGAGAGATGCCCTACTCCAGAGTTACCCACACCAACCAAGCAAGTGGCCTTATTTCTAGACGAATTGTTAAGTACCAAACTGAGATCATATGTGTACTTGAAGGACCCTAGATCCATAGAAGAATGTGTACGCATGTGCATAGACATTGAGGATAATATAGGGGAGGAATTAGAGCTCTCAAAGATCTATAAAGACTCAGATAGTTCTACTAGCCTCACTTCCTCACAATCCACATCAATTGAGGATCTAGCAGAAAAGGTAGCTCAGAAATTAGGCGTCTCTAGCAAGCAGATTCTTGGATTTGCCCCAAGAAAATGATGCTACACCTATGGAGGAGACCATATGGCTAATGTATGCCCTATCATGGCTCAACCCCAAGTGAACCCTAACAGCCAATACTGCACCATAGAAAGGCGATACACCAACCACACTACACAAGAGTGCCCATATAACAAACAAGCAGTAAGACAATATTACCCTTGAACTTATCCATAGCAAGGAAAATACCAGAATCAGTACCCACAATAGCAGTATGGTAGGCTCGAGCAATCCTATCAATCACCATATCAAGGGCAGCAAAGACCTCAACCAGTCCTAGCGCAACAACCCCCTCCTCCAGTCAATGTGATTCGAGTGAAGTATGCATTTGGAGAAGAAAATCCGAATAGAGTTTAAGTGCCAGTGACACCATTGCATTCAGAAAGTGACCCGAATGATCATAGTTTTGACTCTACCCACATTGATAGCCCACAGGCTTACTACATGCAATCACCTGAACATAATGAGCCATATTATTATGAAGAGCCGAGTGAATCTAGTTGGGGGCCACAATATGAAAATGTCATGTATGCAAACCCAAACTCTAGACCTCAACCTAGGCAGATAAGACCTCCATTTCCTATAGGGCCATGCTTCCGATGTCAGGGAGATCACCTCATTCGCGATTTCACTCTACCGGCACCTACACAAACCCAATCTGTGACAATTCAAGGCTTTGACCCAAATTGTGGAAAGGAGCACTTGTTAAGAGAGTGTCCCAAGAACCCCACTAACATGCCGAAAATCGCTCCTATCAACATGATTGGGTTACTGGTAGACTCCACGGGAAGTGTAACTTCCACGACCCCAGTGCAAGTCATCACTAGAGCTCAGGCACTTAAGCAAAACCAAGACTTAGGCCAAGAACAAAACTCTGAGGTTAGTGTGTACCTGAGTCAAGAAGACTCAAGGACTTGTGTCAATGAGACTAAACCCCAATTGCCACACAAAGTGCGTATAGTGGGAAATTGACACATGCTTATTTGTCAATCCGATCAAACGACCTAACCAAGTGTATGAGGACACGTGCACACATGATGGAAAATGAAGTGGTTCAGCTAATATGTGTGAGAAAAGACTAAATCACCTATCTAACTCACTGAAATACTAGAAGTGTCTGCCGCGATACCACTTATAGTAGTTTTGAGTAAATCGAGGATTTCTCCCAGCTCCAAACTCTGAATATAGTTCATAGGTACTCTTTTCGAAGCTCTCAATGAGACACATCTATTAGAAGTGGTTTCACTCAATTTTGACAATCCTACTTCAAGTTATGTCTAAAATAATGAGTGGCAGGAAACACCCGCTCTCACTCCTCAACTTCTACAAGATCACACACACACTACAGTAGCTCAAAAATAGTGGGGAGGGGTAGACAACAGTCTTACACACACATTCCAAGCATTAAACACACATAGAAGATCAAAGAGAAGATGGAAATCTACATAAAAGAGGCAAATTCGAAATTCAAGAGCTCTCCTTTTTCACAATGGCAAAAAGTCTCTACAAAGAGTCACAAAGTGACTTATATACATGTGCTCTAAGTTTGGTCCTTTCACACAAGAGACCGGCACCTTATTACTAAAAAGTGAACTTCCTATTAATTTACAAGGGATATTTTACAACAAGTTGGGATTATGCAACTAGAGGACTCCTCTAGTGCATTTACATGTGTTGCTCTAGCACAATGGTGAGAACCACGTTAAGAAGCTTCACCTCCTTAATGTCAATCCGTGGAAGAGATAGGAGTGATATGAAGATCGTGAACGTGAGATGATGTGAGAGTGAAGGTGAGAAGCACAAAGATGCACACACACATACACACACACAATGAAGAGACAAGCAAGACACAATGGGAGGTGGGAAATTAGTTCTATTACCCAAGATCACTATTACAAGCTCAAAAGAACTCTAATCTCAAACAAGCTAACATGAACCCCCCTCAAAAATGAGCTCTCTAGCTCTTTTTATAGTTTCTAGACTAGTTTTGACCGGTTTCACATCTAGTGACCGGCATAGTTAAAAAATAGGTCCTAGAGGCTATTTGGAAGGGTAAACGATGTCTAAAAATAACGAAAATTGGTACGCACATTCTACCTAAGCTCCTCAAGCTCGAGGACTCCTCGGCTTGCACAAAATGGAGCTATGGATTACAAAATGGGGTTTTGTCTATATTACATATGTTACAAGAGTGATGAAAATCACTGTTGGATGTTTGAAGAAGTAATAAAAACATAATTGTTTTGAAAAAATGATCCGACTGGCTCCCTGCTCCGTCTTTACATGCTTCCATGTCGTCTATGCCTCTGACTATGCCTCTGAATGCTTCCGTCTTTACATGCTTCCATGTCGTCTATGCCTCTGACTGTGCCTCTGACTGCTTCCAACACCCCCCTCCCTCTCGCTTCTGTCGTCCTCGACAGAACCTTGTTGTGCGGTCTGCCGGATGTAGTTTTGTAGGAGGTCGTGAGCGAGGGTGTGCTCAGATACTCGAATGCCTCGGGCCAGATCAGCCTCGAGCTTCTCCCAGTCGATCGGTTGCGGTTTGTCGGGTGGCGGGAGTTGATAATGCGTGGAATAAACCATTCGCTCACAGGCAAAAAGTTGCAATAAATGTGTGGGCCTGCTGATGAATACCTCGGAATGGTATTCCCAAAACTCGGTGGTGAACATCTCTTCAAAGGTTTGTATGTAGCATGCCGGGAGGTATTTTATTCTACAGTGCCAGGCATAACACACCCGGAGCGATGGCGTTGTGCTCATGTCATATACTAGATCAAAGTTACCATGCTCAAATCCCGGGGTGTTTACATGCGGTGCCTTGACGCGTCGGAAGACTTTAAATATCATTTGCATCATGTCAAAAATTTTGACAGTCATATGCGCTGCGATATCATTCATATGCTTCAGGCGAGGGAGCCAGTGACGGATTGTAGCCATCATATAGCCAACAGTGGGCAACTCGGTAGGTGGCTTGAAGTAGGGGTAATTCAGCCAATCCTGACACTGCCTATTGTTTTGTACTTTGATAGCGAATGCAGTCCATGAGCGGCGTCGTGGTACTGGTCCCCAGCAAGGATTATACTTTAAATGTAAGGGTGCTTTCACCCATGTGCTCATCATTTCTGGGTACTTCTGGAGGAGGTCTTTGCGCCAATCAGGTTGATGGATTTCTCCTCTTTGCGCATTTGGTGGCAAGTCCGCCGGCTCGAATTGTGTAGCATGCGTGGGTTTCATGCCGGTTTCTTTCTCTATAGCTAGCTGATATTCAGCCATTAACATGAAGTATGGCTTATACTGCAGCTCATGCCCAGATATATAGTGTCGGGGGGCCAAATGAGCAAAGAAGGGGGATTGTAAGATTCTCTCTTCAATCATGGCCATGGCATGTAACTGTGCCTCTACTCTGGCCGAATGTGTCGTTCCAAGTTCTTCGATCGTTTTCATCCACACGGGGGTAGGAAGTTCATAGGTCATCTGGCCTTCGGCCGTGACTTGTCCGCCTGGGATGGGTATTGGCTCGTATGCTTCTTCAAACGTTTCCTCCACCGGAATGGTTATGTTCTCGTCGTCAGCTGGGATCTCCGGTGGGGAATCAGGCCGTGGTGGTGCTTCGTATACATCTATTCGTGATTGGAGAGTGGCTACCTGGGCCCGTAATGCGTTTAGTTCCTCTATGAGTCCAGGAGAGGGGTCCACAGGTTCTGGTACTTCTGCTGCCACTGGTACTTGTTGTGGTGCCGGTTCTCTGAGCTGTAGTAACTTGTGATCTTCTTTTAGCTTCTGATGCTCTTCGTTCATTCGATCATAGTCCTCTAGCAATCTCACGTGATCCTCTAGCAACATCTGCATCGATTCGGATGGGATTGCTTTGAATCTGCTAGGACTTAAGGGTTGTTCTGGATGGTCCAATGCCGCTTCCAAATTCTCTCTATTCTGCTCTTGGAGTCTCTGGTTCTCCTCCTTGGCTGCGGCTAGGTGCCTCCTGAGTAAGCCCATATTCCTGGTCAGCGTCGCGTTCCTAATTGTTTGGGCTCGAAGCAGGTTGTCCAGATCAGCAGTGGCCTCTTTTGTTTTCTCTTCACTTTCTAGCTCTAGCTTATGATATGCCTCTCTTAGTTCTTGGTGTCGCGTGTTTAAAGAGGCATTCTCGATTGATAATGAATTAAGCTGCGACTGCAATTCATTTGTCGTCCTCTGCAGCTGTTGATAATTGTTGCCCAGAGATGCGAACTCATCTCGTACTTGTGTCATGCATGTTAACATTTGTTGAAGTGCAGTGTCTATGGTTGGCGATAATAGTAATGGAGTGCTAAGTGAGGATGCAGTGGAAGTAGATGCAGCGGGAATGGGAAATGGGGTTGGGAAGGTGGATGCGGTGGTGATCGTGGAAAATTGTGACGTACCTAAATATGATGGTGCTGTGAGTGGAGTGGGTGCTGGTGCGGTGGGTGGTGATATGTCCATGTCATTGGACGTGTCAAGTGCGGTGACTGTGAAAAGCGGTGTGTATGTGGGTGGTTGTGTAGGTGTGAAGACGGGATTTACAAATGTAGAGTAATTTACAGGGGGAATGGTTGGAGCAGCTTGGTGAAAAGGGGAAATAGGGGTTACGGTGGGTTGGGGAGGTGAAACTGGTGAGAAGGTTAGTGGGGTTAGAAAGGTGAAAGGGTGTCTTAAAGGTGGGGGAAAAGATGGGAAGGATGAAGGGGTGAAGGGGTTAACATGTAGACGAGGTGGGGTGGGTACGGGCATGGTGGCATGAATGGGCAGGGCAAAGGGTGTGGCTATGTCGCCGTGGACTGGTGTGGATGTGGGAGGAGCAGGTGGGTGTGTTGGGGATACAGGATGGGTTGGTGAAACATGAGGGAAGAGAGGAGTAGATGGTGTGGATGTTATTTCAAGGATAGTGGTAGTATATACAACGGTAGTACGTGGTGGGGAGTCAACTAGGATGGCTTCTTCGGTGATGGGTCTTTCCGGACGTAAGCGTGCATCTTGCGCCTGGTGGGATGATTGAGCTCCTACCGGAACTCGAATATATTCACCGGGCTTCGATATCAGGCGAATTCTGCGAGGGTCATATTGAGGAAGTGGCTTCCTTTGTAAATATCTCAATGCTTCGACCGGGCCGATGGATTGGACCAGTTCTCTAAACCCTCTGATGTAGACTTCTTCAAATCCTCCGGAGACTAGTTCTTGTTCGATTAGGGTCTGGCTCTCTTCTTCAGTCAATTTCTTCCGTGCCCAGACTTTCTCCATCGTATGATATAATTTCTTGATTGCCAGCGTGTAAGCTGCTGCTTTGAAAGTCTCCTCTTCATGCGTGCTGGTGTCACCTTGTGCATCGGTTTGTTGACCTTGGCCGTCTGTCTGTCCTTGTTCTTGGGAATCATGCGTGCCCTAGCTGGCTTCATCGTCACCTTCATCGTCATCTGTGGCTGTTCATTCATCATCAGAGCTAGGCACAACTTGTCCCTGTGGCAGATCCCGCGGTGTGGTAGGGTAGCTGGGACGTTCATATTCTTGAGAGAACATTTGTGCCTCTCAAAACTGGAACTCATTTGAGAATGCATCCGGCATTTCAAAATCGAATGTTGTGTTTATTGGTTCTGCCTCCATGTGTGGTAATGGGAAAGAAAAGGCTTCCGCACCAATAGTGGTGGGAGCATCTGCTGTTGTGGTGATGGGTTCTGTGGTTGCAGCTGCCTGAGGTGCAACGGTACTAGTAGTGCCCTCCGTGACCACTGGTCTAGATAACCTTATGCGAATAGGTTGCACTGTGGGAGCGGCTTCTGTCGGTGATTGTGCTGGAGAGGGTTGTGGTGATGGTGACTCTGGCACTTGGAGGCAAGGAATGGTGCCTCTCATGCGCTTACCTGCCCGTGTTCTGCTGGGCTTCTTGGCTTTCTTCGTCGTTCCTCTGAATGCTTTCAGCTCTTCTCCTGTTAATGCACGTTCAATTGGCAAATCATAGGCCAAGCACATATAAACAATTCTTGTGAGCGAACAACATCCATTAAGCACTTTCTTTCGTTCCCATCTGTGTTGTGCCAAATACATTTGATCAATGATCCAGCTCGCCAGATCAACCGTCTGAGGTCCCGTACATGCCAAGTACAATCCAAACCATATTCTTTTATGTGGCATGGTAAATTTGTCCTGAGCGGGGAATGCAAAATGTTGCATGCATATCCGTAGCAGCTTTGACAGCTCAGGTGTAATTGCTGAGATCTCCTCCCACTTAGTGACATCCCCACGTTTCATAGGGTCTGGAATCAATCTTTCTCGATCTGTGGGCGTGTGGGTGCCATGAATTTTGATGGCAGCTCTGATTAAATCCTTTGAGAGGTAAAACCTTTTGTAAGGTGGATCATCCACTAAAGAGGGCAAAATAAAAGTTCCTGGGATATCCTTATTCTCTGAGGCCCGCAACGTAGTGATTAAATAATAACACCTATAAAAGTCGGGTTTGGGCAGGGGATCACTGAAATACTCCGTGAAGCCTGCTCTGGCCCAAACGTGAGTTAAATCCTGGGTGTTCTGTAGGGCTTCGAATTCTCTGGAGAAGAATTGGTATTTTCCCCAAGTGCGGTCATCAAACGTCAAATTAGATTCAAATATAAAATCCGCGTCCGCTAAGGGTCCTGCAAGTCCTTGAAACCAGTGGGAGTTACGGTGTATCTTTTCTGTGTAGCCCATAGGTGGGTTGTCGATCGGCATGGGCCCTGGAAATCCTTGGAATTCTGGCGGTGGAGCAGTAGGGTGGGATTCTGCTCGTAACACATTGAGGGGCACTGCAGCTACACTGGGGCCTGCTCCTGATGGTCCTGCGTCAGTTTGCATGATGACTGGTGCGCTAATGAGAAAGATCTGCTACAAAAGATTAACACATTAGCATGGAAATTAATTATGATCCCATTAAAGTGAGACCGCAATCCCTTTCCATAACTGATGC
>CM035429.1:33549067-33641567 GCA_020310875.1 Ceratopteris richardii | reverse complement strand
TTCGTATAGTTCCCTAGTGCCTCTACGGGAATCCATCAATGTAGTGGTGGGAGATGACTCCAAGTGTCCAATGGAAGGAGCTGGAACCATCTCTTTTATCACTTCTCTAGGTGTTGAGAAAATGTTATCCGATGTTCTCTCTGTACCTACACTTAAAAGGAATTTCTTGTCAATTTCTGCAATAATAGATCCTGGACTCGAAGTTCACTTCAATAAGAGTGGTGTAGAGATCATGGATTCATCAGGTAATGTGGTAGGTAAAGGCATAAGATGTGATAACCTATATGAGTTAAGTGCCTTAACTGCTATGTGAAGCTTGTATGATGGGCAAGCAACAATGAAAAGCATTTCCAAGAGAGACCAACAATTGATCTCAAGCTCCTCTAGAGTTGGTACATGCTAATCTCTGCGGTAAAATGTCTACACCTACTTTAGGAGGATCTTTCAACTTTTTGCCGTTAGTCGACGATTATAGTAGAAAGATGTGGGCTTATTTCATTCGAGAGAAGGCTGATGCTTTTGAAAAATTTAAAACATGGCATAAGTATGTGGAAAATGAATCAAGAAGGAAACTGAAGACATTCAGAATAGATAGAGCAGGTGAATTCTTGTCAACAGAATTCAATAATTATTGTAAGGAGCATGGTGTGAAAAGGAAACTTACCACAGCTCATACACCTCAACAAAATGGCGTTGTTGAGCGCACGAATAGAACATTAGTTGAAATGGCTCGTTGTATGTTAAAGGCTCAAGACATGCCTGATTCATTCTGGGCAGAATCAGTCAATTACATTCTCAATACAAGCTACACAAAAGCACTGAAGGGGATGACTCCTCAAGAAGCATATTCTGGTAAAAAAACCTTTAGTTTTGTAGCTCAGAATTTTTGGTTGTTTCTGTTATGCACATATTCCTGATTCAACAAGATCAAAGTTGGATTCAAAAAGCAAAAAGTGTGTCTTCCTAGGGTATAGTGAAGAGTCTAAAGCATACAGGTTGTGGGATGCTGAGGCAAGGAAGATTTATGTCAGTCGAGATGTGGTGTTTGATGAGCGACCAGAGTTAGTAGAAGATAAAGGTAAATCTACTATCTCATCAAAGGGAGAAATATCTCACCTTGTGCCTATCAAAAGACAGATTAAAATAGAGGAGGACAAAACATCTGATGGAGAAATTTCCTCAATAAAAAGCCAACTTGTTGTAGCTGCACAGCGTAGGCCACTACCGAAGTGGGCACAATAGCTCTTTGATGATCACAATCCACATGTGGATGTACAAGGATCATGCTTGGATGGATTATGAAGATCAAAGAGAATAGAGGAGCAAAGAAGGGCCTCAAAACACATTGTTAACATGGTTCTAATGGCAGATATCATGGGCTCCATAAAGGAACCTACCACCATTGAAGAAGCCCTTGATGATCCAGGTTGGAGAGCGGCAATGCAATCTGAGTATGATAGTATACTCAAAAATGATACATGGGATCTAGTCGACTTGCTACCAAAGAAGTAGGTAATAGGTTAAATAGATTTGGGAAGCTAAGTATAAAGCAAATGGAACATTAGAAAAGTATAAAGCAAGATTAGTTGCACAGGATTTTTCATAGATCGATGGATTTGATGTTCAAGAAACTTTTGCACCAACAACATGCATGACAACTATTCGGATGATACTTCTAGTAGTTGCATAAAAAACTTGGCCTATTTTCCAGATGGATGTCAAATCTGCATTTTTGAATGGTCACCTCCAGGAGGACGTATGTATCTCAACCACTAAGTTTTGAGGTGCCCAATTCAGAAAATAAAGTTTGCAGGTTGAAGAAAGCTTTGTATGGACTTAAGCAAGCTCCACGGGCTTGGTACCAATGGATAGATAATTGTTTCAAAAATATAAGTTTTGAAAGAAGTACTTCTGATGCTAACTTGTATTTAACGAAAAGGGATAGCAAGCTAGTTGTTGTCATTGTATATGTAGATGATTTGATCATTACAGGAGATCATGAGGAACTCATCAATCAAACTCGGATCAACTTGGGAGCTGAGTTTGAAATGAAAGACTTAGGTCTACTCCATTTTTTTCTGGGAATTGAAGTATGGCAAAAGGAAGGATGGCATTTTCATCTCACAACAAAAATATGCCAAAGAAATTCTGAAGGCATTTGGAATGATGGACTGCAAACCAACTAGCATACCTATGGAGGTAAATCATAAGCTATCTATGGATGATAACATGCCTGATGTAGATGCTAAGATGTATAGGAAGCTCGTTGGAAGTCTTATTTTTCTATGCAATACTAGACCAGACATTTGCTATGCTGTTGGAGTGTTAAGCAGGTTTTCCAACAAACCTAAGGAGAGTCACTCAAATGCTGGAATGAAAATTCTAAGGTACATTGCAGGAACCTTGGATATTGGTATTTTTTATACCACAGGTGATACACTTCAAGGATATTGTGATTCAGATTGGGTTGGAGATTGTGATTCTAGAAAATCAATTTCTGGGTAATGTTTCTCACTTGGTTCAGGACTATTTTCTCTGGTAAGTAGGAAGCAACCAACTCTCTCACTCTCCTCCACTGAAGCAGAGTACAAAGCAGCTTGTTTTACTTCTTGTGAGGTAGTCTGGTTAAGTAGAATTCTTGCAGATCTAAGCTTTCTATCAAATATGGCGACTCTACTCAAGTGTGATAATCAAAGTTGTATGGCTATTGCAAAGAACCCAGTATTTCATGCTCGCGCCAAGCACGTAGAAGTACAGTACCATTACATTCGTGAGCTAATTGAAGATGAAGTTGTGGAGCTAGAATATTGCCCAACAGAGACAAATTGTGCAAACATATTCACTCAAGCACTTGGAAGAGAGCAGCTCAACAGGCATCTTCAATAGATGCGCATAGGACCGAGACCTACTTGATTTATCATCGGTAAACATTGAGGGGGGGTGTTAGTATATGATCAATGTCTACCCCTCATGATTGTATGCACATTTTGCAAGGCCGCCATTATGAGGAGAAGCAAAGCGTGCATTACCCAATTGATGGGAATTCCAACTTGTATGTTGGATGAAGGTCATATTGGACCATGTAAGGTATTGTAAGGAAAGGGAGTTACTAGGGTACCCAATTGTGGGGTCTGGGGCAATGGTGAGCAGCCCCGACTGGGGGGTCCAATGGGGCCAACGGGCCCCCTGGTGGGGGTCTGAGGCAGCACCCCCGATGCGATGGTAAAGGGAATATTCCATGGAATATTCCATATCAGAGTCAGAAATGATTTATATTTGTTAGGTCAGTTCAACTGGTCTAAGCCATGTATGAGAATTATGCGGGCGGTGGCCGCCCACATTCTACCGCCCATGTATAGCCGTCTATAGAAGGCCACCCATGATCCTATATATACATGACTTCTGCACTACCTGAGACATCGAATTGAGCCAACATGCCTCTACCTCGTATCTCCCTATCTAGAGTTATCTAGATCACCATTTAAGCTCTACCTTGAGAGCGCACGGGTCGACAATGCCATCATCTTTGTACTTGCTGCTAGTAGAAAATTCTCTTATATCTATTATCTTCTTTGCTACTGTTTATATGTTATATTGCGTTACTATTGTCTTACATGGTATGATGGATTAGTAATAGCCCTTAACACTCAGGTAAGACCAACTCCCCTTACATTTGAAGAGTTTTGTGCTATGCTTTTAGAAGAAGAGATGGGGTTGAAGAATCGACAAAGTACAAGTGATGTTGCATTCTCCGCAAATCTAAAAGGTAAAGGCTCTTCTCTTGGATCAAAGAAGAAGCGAAAGAAGAAAAAGTTCACAGGAAGTTGCTTCTATTGTGAAAAGAAAGGCCATGCCATCAAGGATTGTAGAAAGAAGCAAGCTGATGAATGGAATGGGACTATAAAATCATCGTGGAAGAACAAAGAATCTGCAAACAACATAGAGCTGGAACTATGGGTAGCTATTGAAGAGGTATGCTCACCTACTCTTGCTGCCAAAGAAGAAGGTAATAGGTACTAAATGGATTTGGAAAGCTAAGTATAAAGCAGATGGAACATTAGAAAAGTATAAGGCAAGATTAGTTGCAGAGGGTTTTTCAGAGATTGAAGGATTTGATGTTCAAGAAACTTTTGTAGCAACAGCTTGCATGACAACTATTCAGACGATACTTGCAGTAGCTGCAAAAAAGGCCTGGCCTATTTTCCTGATGGATGTCAAATCTGCATTTTTGAATGGTCACCTCAAGGAGGAGGTATATGTATCTCAACCACTAGGTTTTGAGGTGCCCAATTCAGAGAATAATGTTTGCAGGTTGAAGAAAGCTTTGTATGGACTTAAGCAAGCTCCATGGGCTTGGTACCAATGGATAGATAATTTTTTCAACAATATGGGTTTTGAAAGAAGTACTTCTGATGCTAACTTGTATGTAACGAAGAGGGATAGCAAGCTAGTTGTTGTCATTGTATATGTAGATGATTTATTCATTATAGGAGATCATCATGAACTCATCAATCAAACTCGGATCAACTTGGGAACTGAATTTGAAATGACAGACTTAGGTCTACTCCATTTTTGTCTGGGACTTGAAGTATGGCAAAGGAAGGATGGCATTTTCATCTCACACGAAAAATATGCCAAAGAAATTCTCAAGGCATTTGCAATGATAGACTGCAAACCAACTAGCACACCTATGGAGGTAAATCATAAGCTATCTATGGATGATAGCATGCCTGATGTAGATGCTAAGAAGTATAGGAAGCTCACGAGAAGGCTTATTTTTCTGTGTGTTGAACACTAGACCAGACATTTGCTATGTTGTTGGAGTGTTAAGTAGGTTTTCCAACAAACCTAAGGAGAGTCACTGGAATGCTAGAATGCGAATTCTAAGGTACATTGCATGAACCTTGGATATTGGTATTTTTTATACCATAGGTGATACACTTCAAAGATATTGTGATTGAGATTGGGCTGGAGTTTGTGATTCTAGAAAATCAGTTTCTAGATATTGTTTCTCACTTGGTTCAAGAATATTTTCTTGGGTAAGTAGGAAACAACGAACTCTTGCACTCTCTATCAAATATGGCGACTGCTCTCAAATGTGATAATCAAAGTTGTATGGCTATTGCAAAGTACCCAGTATTTCATGCTTGCACCAAACACATAGAAGTACATTACCATTACATTTGTGAGATAATTGAAGATGAAATTGTTGAGCGCACTTGGAATAGAGCAGCTCAACAGACATCTTCAAGAGATGGGCATAGGACCAATACCTACTTGATTTATCATCGATAAACATTGAGGGGGGTTGTTAGTATATGATAAATGTCTACCCCTCATGATTGTATGCACATTTTGTAAGGCCCCCATTATGAGGAGAAGCCAAGCGTGCATTACCCAATTGATGGGAATCCCAACTTGTATGTTGGATGGTCATATTTGACCATGTAAGGTATTGTAAGGAAAGGTAGCCCCCCGACGCGACCGTAAAGGGAATATTCCATGGAATATTCCCTATCAGAGTCAGAAATCATTTATATTTGCTAGGTCAATTCAAGGCCGGTGGCTACCCACACTCTACCGCCCATGTATAGCCGTCCACCGAAGGCCACCCATGATCCTATATATGCATGATTTTTGCCAGGAGGCCTCTAGCTTGTATCTCCCTATCTAGAGTTGTCTACATCACCATTTAAGCTCTACCTTGAGACCGCACAGGTGGACAACGCCATCATCTTTGTACTTGCTGCTAGTATAAAATTTTTGAGATTGTCTTATATCTCTTATGTTCTTTGCTACTGTCCTATGTTATATTGTGTAACTATTGTCTTACATGGTATCAGAGCTGTAAGGTTTGAATAGCTTGAGAAATATGACTATTTTAGCCTACTAGAAAGCTAGAATATCAATAGATTATTCGAGTGTTATATGATGGCTTCATCCTCGAACACTAGTCTTGGTGCTTCAGCTAATTTTAGTGCTGCACCTATTCGAAATCGCCCACCTGCATTCACTGAAGGGAAGCTGGATGGAACCAACTATACACTTTGGAAGTTCAAAATTTCTGCAATTTTGGACTCCTATGAATTACTTGACACTGTCATGGGACCGATGGGATTGGATCTAGAGCCTATACAAGTTGAAGATCCAGCAAATTCAAGATTAATGATTCAACTAGATCCAGATCTTCTAGGAGCTTGGAAGAGGCGGAATGCTGATGCATTATGTGCAATGTTCACTAGTGTAAGTGATTCTATGCTTACTTTAGTTCAACATACTACTAAAGCACATGTCGCTTGCGGCATATTGGCTCGTCAATATGAGACCAAGAACCACACTAGGATACATAATTTAGAAAATGAGTTGGCAAATGAAAAGCATTCTGATTTTGAAAAGGCTAAAGATTTTATCAAACTGATAAAACATCTTTAAGATCAATTGGCTACAATTGGTGTTGTTATAACACCAAAAGAGCTGCCTCAAAGATGTGTACGTGTTCTTCGAGCAAAGTCTAATGGATTAGTAACAACCCTTAACACTCAAATAAGACCAACTCCTCTTACATTTGAAGAGTTTTGTGCTATGCTTTTAGAAGAAGAGATGTGGCTGAAGAATCGACAAAGTACAAGTGATGCTGCATTCTCAGCAAATGCAAAAGGTAAAGGCTCTTCTGATGGATCAAAGAAGAAGCCAAAGTAGAAAAAGTTCACAAGAAGTTGCTTCTATTGTGAAAAGAAAGGTCATGCCATCAAGGATTGCAGAAAGAAGCAAGCTGATGAACGGAATGGGACTATAAAATCATCGTGGAAGAACAATGAATCTGCAAACAACACAAAGCTGGAACTATGGGTAGCTATTGAAGAGGTATGCTCATCTCATCAAGCTCGTGTTGATGAACCATGGATTTTAGATAGTGGAGCTTCTCGCCATATGACCAGTAAAAAGGATTCGTATAGTTCGCTAGGTCCTCTACGGGAATCCATCAGTGGGAAATGACTCCAAGTGTCCAGCGGAAGGAACTGGAACCATCTCTTTTATCACTTCTCTAGGTCTTGAGAAAAAGTTATCCGTTGTTCTCTATTTACCTACATTTAAAAGAAATTTGTTGCCAGTTTTTGCAATAACAGATCATGGACTCGAAGTTCACTTCAATAAGAGTGGTGCAGAGATCATGGTCCCATCAGGTAATGTAGTAGGTAAAGGCATAAGACGTGATAACTTGTATGAGTTAAGTGCCTTAACTGCTATAGAAGATAAAGATGTAAGCAGGTTATGGCACCAATGATTTGGGCATCTCAGATTTGTAGTTTTGAAGGAGATGCAAAGAACATGGATGGTTGCTCATTTACCGTCATTTTTAAAGTTGTAGAAACCTTGTGAAGCTTGTATGATGGGCAAGCAACAACGAAAAGAATTTCCAAGAGAAACCAGCAATCGATCTCAAGCTCCGCTAGAGTTGATACATGCTGATCTCTGTGGTAAAATGTCTATACCTGCTTTAGGAGGATCTTTCTACTTTTTGCTGTTAGGCGACAATTATAGAAGAAAGATGTGGGCTTATTTCATTTGAGAGAAGGTTGATGCTTTTGAAAAATTTAAAACATGGCATAGGTATGTGTAAAATGAATCAAGAAGGAAACTGAAGAAATTCAGAATAGATAGAGGAGGTGAATTCTTGTCAAGAGAATTCAATAATTACTGTAAGGAGCATCGTGTGAAAAGGCAACTTACCACAGCTCATACACCTCAACAAAATGGCATTGTTGAGTGTAGGAATAGGATAGTAGTTGAAATTGCTCGTTGTATGTTAAAGGTTCAAGACTTGTATGTTGGATGAAGCTCATATTGGACCATGTAAGGTATTGCAAGGAAAGGGAGTTACCAAGGTCCCCAATTGTGGGGTCTCGGGTAGTGATGAGCAACCCTGACTGGGGGGTCTTAGGGGGCCAGCAGGCCTCGTGGGAGGGGGTCCGAGGGGGCCAACAGGCCCCCTAGTGGGGGTCCAGGGCAGCATCCTCGATGTGACAATCAAGGGAATATTCCATGGAATATTCCCTATGAGAGTCAGAAATCATTTATATTTGTTAGGTCGGTTCAACTGGTCTAAGTCGTGTATGGCAATTACGTGGGTGGTGGCCGCCCACGCTCTACCGCCTATGTATAGTCGTCCACAGAAGGCCACCCATGATCCTATATATACATTACTTCTACACTACTTGAGACATCAAATTGAGCCAGCATACCTCTACCTTGTATCTCCATATCTAGAGTTGTCTAGATCACCATTTAAACTCTACCTTGAGAGCGCATGGGTGGACAACACCATCATCTTTGTACTTGTTGCTAGTAGAAAATTGTTGAGGTTCTCTTATATTTGTTATCTTCTCTGCTACTACTCCTGTGTTCTATTGTGTAACTATTGTCTTACACAAGACCCAACTTATGCACCTATAGTATTTCTAGGCGAGGAATTCGAGCCTCATGGTTGGGTAGAAATCTTAGCCACGATGGACATAGCGGTGAATGAACAACAATGGGCCCCTCATTTTATGATGATGAATATGACATTTCGATTTTTTTTTTATTGAACCTGTTGAGGAAGACTTTATCCTAGAATAATGCATGGAATTGACCCAAGAGTCGGACGAGAGTGATGATGAGGACCTAGAGTCCATCATCATGGAACCCTTTTGTTCCATAGAAGAGGAATACCTTTACTTTGTGGAAGCCAAAACCCTTGAAGAGGAGAAGGAAAATCAAATGGAACAACTTGAGCCATCCATAAAAGATACAGAGAGCAAACAGAAGAAGAGAAAGAAATCACCTAAGACAGAAGAAGAAGAAGAACCACTCATGGAAGTACCAGAGAACTTCAAAAAATATGAAATAGAAGATAGAAGAATCATGGTATGAATGCCTAAAAGAAAAGCTGATGTTGGAGAAGTATATGATAACTGAGAGAAAACCAAAAAAATCATAGTCACCATAGAAGCAAAAGAAGAAAAATGTACATACATTGGGCATGATTTGATAGATGAAGAAGAAGAAGAATTAATTGCCCTACTACGTGAATACAGAGATGTGTTCACTTGGAGTTACAAAGATTTGAAAGGAGTAGACCCGAATGTATGCTCCCATAGAATCCCTATGACTCCAGATGCAAAACCAACGAAACAGAAACCATACACATACAATGATAACTGTGCTGCTAAGATCAAAGAAGAAATAGATCGGTTGATAGAAGTAGGATTGATTTACGAAATTGAGCATACCGAATGGGTATCCCCCATTGTGGTCTTGCCCAAGAAGAATGGAAAATTGTGTGTGTGTATTAACCTTAAGAAAGTTAATGCCGCCACAATTAGAGACATTTATCCTCTTCCTATCACGGAACATCTATTGGAAAGAGTTGCGGGCAAGGAAGTTTATAGCTTTCTCCATGGTTTTTCAGGCTATAATCAAGTAGCCATTGCTCTAGAAGACCAACACAAGATGGCTTTTGCCATAGAATGGGGCATATTTGCATTTTGTGTGATGCCATTTGGGCTCAGAAATGCACTTGCCACTTTCTAGTGACTTATGTGTCATGTTTTCAAGGAATTCTTACGCAAGAATTTGGAAGTCTATGTTGATGACATATGTGCCCATTCAAATATGAGACAGACTCATATCCTAGAACTAAGGCAAGTATTTGACAAATGTCGAGAATATGAAGTGTGTCTGAATCCAAAAAAATGTGTTTTCATGGTCAGACAAGGCAAAGTTCTAGGAAACATTGTGTGAAAGAATGGGATTTCTACAGATGAAGAAAAAGTGAAAGTAATTGCAGACCTACCTAGACCAAGTAACGTAAAAGAGGTACAGGCATTTATGGGTCATTGTGGTTATTACACACGGTTCATACACATGTATGCAATCATAACCAAGCCTTTGTATTCTCTTTTGACCAAGTTTGAATGGACAGATGAGTGTGAGACTTCATTCAATGAACGTAAACGATGTTTGTGCTCGACACCTATATTGACAACCCCAAATTGGAGCAAGCCATTCCATGTACATGTGGATGCATCCAATTATGCCATAGGATGTGTGTTGGCACAACCCATGAATGAAGGAAAGGTAGATCTCCCCATAGCTTATGCAAGCAGACAATTGAATGCAGTAGAAAGAAATTACACCACAACGGAATGAGAAGGATTAGGAATGATCTACACATTAAAGAAATTGAGGCATTATTTGTTGGCAAATAAGTTCCAGTTCTTCACGGAACATCAAGCATTATTGTACGTAGTCAATAAGCCATGTACTATAGGACAACTGATATGTTGGTTTCTATTACTCATGGAGTACGACTTTGAAGTGGTAATCAGGAAAGGAAAAACCCACCTTAGAGCTGACCACCTCTCAAGATTAACCATAGGAGAAGCTCCTCAAGGAATAGTTGATGAATTACCCGATGCATACCTGTTTAACCTTGAGATAGTACGAGAATGAGCTAAGCCTATTGTCCCTATTCTCACATACGGACCCAAGAATCCTAGGATAAGGATCAAAGAAGGAGAGATTACCAAGTCTCAGAGATATCAAATAATAGTAGGAGGTATATATACACAGGATAATCAAAAGATTCTTGATTGCATTTTGGCTCCGATAGGATAATCAAAGCCATACTGTTTACAGGATTATGGTGGCCCACTCTTCACATGGATGCACATACCTATGCTAAGAGATGTAATGTGTGCCTGAGAACTCACTTTCCTACTCGCAGAGATGAAATGCCATTAAAACCCATGAATGGAGGATGTGCATTCTCTAAGTGGGGTATAGACTTTGTAGGACCCATTAACCCCCAGCAAAAGGTACACATGCAAAATACATCATAGTTGCCACAGATTATCTTACCAAATGAGTAGAGGCTAAGGCCACAAAAAAGAATGATGCACACACGACTGCAAAATTCTTATTTGAAACTGCCTTTACAAGATATGGATTGCCTATAGAGTATGTGAGCAATCGAGGAACTCACTTTCTAAACCAATTCATTGAATATTTGTTACAGGATTTTATGGTGATTCACAAGAAATCCGTACCATATCATCCTCAGGCTAATGGTCAAGCAAAAAGCACTAACAAGATCCTTTGTAACATACTGATGAAACTCGTGAACAACAAACATTCAGATTGGGACAAATAGTTACACTAAGCTGTTTCTCCATATCGAGTGGCCTACAAGACTGTACTCAATGCAACTCCCTTTCAGATGGTTTTTGGTCAGAATGTTGTGCTTCTTTTGGACTTCTTGATACCGACCCTTAAGGTTGCACAAGAACATCATTGGACCGGCCATGAATTACCATCAAGAATAATGGACTTGGAACGATTAGGAGAAACCAGGCTGAAAGCAGCAACAGGCATATATGTAGCAAAGAAATGACAGAAAGCCTATTTTTATGCACATGTGAAAGATAAAGGCTTAAAAGAAGGAGATTTAGTCCTAGTATATACACTAAAACAACATGCACGGAAATTAGAAAAGCGAGGTTATGGACCTATGATCATTAACAGACTCTTGATAAGTGGAGTGTTGGAACATCAAGCTTACACTATGCTTGAGGTGGATTTGATCTACATCAAAGGCTATCGTGTCGAAAGAATATCCGTTGGAGAGTTCTTTTTCATATGCTCATTTATTGTATTTTTTTGAGAGATTTTTGATGGCTCATTTACCGTTGTAAAAGCCTTGAGCTTTACACATGTAAAGGTAGAAAGATAGAGCCCAAATCCCACGAATTTGTGGTGGCTGAAGTTGCATTCAATATCAATCAAGATCTTCACTTTTCCTAGATTGTAGGAAAGTGAATTGATTCCCTCCAACAACCATTCGCACCTTCATTTGAATTCAAATTCAACTTGTAAAAGTCGTGGAACACTCCTAGAGTCTATATAAAGACTTGGAATTACTTGTACATTACATGGAAGCAATGTACATACACTTGTGACCATCATTGTCTTGCTCCTTCAATTCTCTACATCATCTTCTTCACCAATAGTAATCTTGCAGAGGCTGCTGCTCTCTCTTCTGAGCTTCAGATTGAGTGAAAGATGACTCATTGGAAAGGTATTATCGGTTAGTTTATGCTTGTAAAGTTTCAAAGAATTTGGTTCAGTAAATTTGGAGAAATCTGAGTTTTTCTGCCTCGGGGTCAATCTCTGTGTATTCCTGAAAAATAGGAAGTACCACCGGTGAATGTTGCATTCATTCCGATAGCATATTTTTCTTATTCCTTATACTTTTGTGCATTCCATACACTCAACCGTATGTGTATCACTCCCAGAAAAGGATTTTTTCTAATTGTAATCACGCTAGTCGCTATGGGCATTTGAAGTTCATTGTCTCTTCAATAGATAGTAAGTTTTTTTGAGCTAGTCGACCCGCGAACCTATTTGTTTTGTATCGACTCATTCTCCTTGATGCTCCAAAGTATATAGTGCATTTCTTTGCACTTATCACATGCCTATAAGGTCTATTTGAGTCTCCATAAGCTCAAGGGCTGGTCTTGTGTTGGTTGGCTTGACCAAACTTTGTCGCTTTGAAACGCACTTTTCTACCTTCTACAAGCTTCTCCAAGTTCTTTCAGTGGTATTAGAGCTAGATCAAGATGGGTGATGGCTTTCCCTCAATGATCGAGAAGCTTGATTGACACAACTATGTGGCTTGGAAAATCAGAATGGAGGCCTATTTGCAAGGTAGAAATCTTTATGGAATTGTAGCAGGCGATGAAGCTATGCCTATTCCAAGATCCAAAGGAGGACCTACACAAGAGGAGACAGATAAGCTCACACTTTGGTGCGCAAGGGATGCTCAAGCAAGGTCGTACATACTAAACTCTATCTCTGACTTTCTATTACCACATATTAGAGGATGCAAGACATCTCAAGAGACTTGGGATGCCCTGGAGACTTTCTTTTCTGCTAGTACTAAAGCAAGAAAGAATCATCTTTGGAACGAGTTCAGCCAAATGAAGAGGACACCTAAACAAAGCATCACAGAGTTTGTTACCAAGGTCAAGGAGGTTGCAGATCAGTTAGCATCTATTGGAGAGCTGATTGAAGAAGAGGTCATCATGAGGCAAATTCTCAACGGCATTCGAAGTGATAAGCAATGGCAATCCTTCACGACGGCCTATGATCTCATCATGGATGTGCAAACTCCAGACTTCAACATCATTCTTGGACAACTCTTCAATCAAGAAGCCAACAATAGCATAAAGGAAGGTAACTCTTATCATGGTCATTCAACTAGTGCTCTATATGCAGATAAGAAGGATAAGAAGCAGAAAGGCAAGAAGAAAGAAGAAGATGAAGAAGAGACTTCCCAAGCCAACTTCGCAGTGGATGACACAAAGCACAATGTGGAGAAGATTGGTAATATCAAAGCTTCCAATGGTAGGACAAACATTCTGAGTAAGGTTCTCTATGTATCCACTATCACTAAAAACCTAATAAGTGTAGGCCAAATAGTTGAAAAAGGCTTGCAAGTTAGGTTCACCCAACATGGAGCTTTTGTGGAAGATCCATGTCAAGGCTTCAAGAAGATAGCCCGAGGTGAGAAGCATGGTAGGCTCTTTACTTTTGAATTAGGAGAAACCAGGAACATAGCTCTATTCAACTTTGGGTCTCAAACCCTAAGTGAGCTTGAAGTGTGGCATAAGAGACTCGCTCATGTGAATGAAAGAACCTTGAAGGATATATGCAAGGATCAAAGTGTTCTAGGACTACCGAACATATCAAAGCAACACATGATCAACAGGTGTGATGCATGTCAGATTGGGAAGGCACAAAGACAACCATTCAACCACAAAGGTTACATCCACAACAACTTATTGGACTTGGTACATACAGATGTATGGGGACCGAGTCAAGAACCTTCATTGGCAGGATCAAGGTATTATGTCTCATTTATTGACGACCATAGTAGATGGACTGCTCTATACTTTATGAAGAGTAAGAATGAAGTGTTTGATTGCTTCAAGAAGTATCTTGCACATGTGGAGAATCATACAGGTAGATCACTAAAGAAGCTGAGATCTGATGGAGGGGGAGAATACTTCTCCAAAGAGTTTGATGAGTTCTTGCAGGACAAAGGTTTCAGAAGGGAAGTGACTACTAGGTACTCTCCTCAACTAAATGGAAGTGCAGAGAGGAGAAACAAGACATTGGTTGGATCAACCCGAACAATGCTTGAAGAGAAGAAGTTGCCACATTATCTATGGGCAGAAGCTATTTCAACTGAAGTGTACCTTGTCAATAGACTACCATCCAAATCACTTCAAGGTATGACTCCTTATGAAGCATGGCATGAAAGAAAACCTAGTCTTGGACATTGCAAGGTTTTTTGTTGTTTAGCTTATGTTCATGTACCATCACAAATAAGAGGTAAGCTAGATGAAAGGGCAACAAAGGCAGTGTTTATTGGATATGATTCAACTCAGATGGGTTACAGGTTCTTCAATCCTTCAACCAAGCAATTCACTACAAGTAGAGATGTTGTATTTGAAGAACACAAGTCTTGGTATGATGAAGACAAACAAAAGGTAACACTACCATATGATCTTGATTCTGACTCTCATCAATTAGGAAGCAAGCATGATACACAGGTCCGGGATCCAAGAAGTGATATAGATAATGAACAAGATGAAAGAGAAAGGGATTACAAGCTATGGAAGTCAAGAGGCAAAGCAAAGATGCAAGAGGTTGGAGAATGCTCAAAACAAGCACCTAGAAGATCAGCAAGAGAGAAGAAACAACCAGAAAGGTATGGATATGATTCCACATTTGTTACGAAGCATTCAATCTACTTGGCAAAAGACTCTATTTCAGAGGAACCCTCAACCTATGAAGAGGCAAAGGGAAACCCTAATTGGGAAAAGGCCATGAACGAAGAGATAGATGCATTGAAGGAGATGGACACTTAGGATTTGGTTCCAATGTCACCGAATCAAAAGGTAATTGGTTGCAGATGGGTATATAAAGTTAAAAGAAATTTAAAAGGATCAGTTTGCAGGTACAAGGCAAGATTAGTTGCCAAAGGATGCTCACAAACTCATGGTATAGACTATGAGGAAACATTCTCACCAGTTGCAAAGATGACTACAATTAGGACATTGATAAGTGTAGTTGCTGCAAGGAATTGGAGACTCCTCCAACTTGATGTAAAAAATGCATTCTTAAATGGTTGGATAAGTGAAGAGGTATACATGTCACAACCACCAGGTTTTGAGAACCCTAATCATCCATCTTATGTTTGCAGACTTAAGAAAGCATTGTATGGATTGAAACAAGCTCCTAGAGCTTGGAATTACAGGTTGGTTACATATCTTCAAGATCAAGGGTTCAAAGCTAGCAGCTCAGATCCTTCTCTATTCATCAAAAGGGATCACAATGAGGTTATCTATCTATGTGTATATGTAGATGATATTATTGTGACAGGTGATGATCTAAATGGCATTCAAAGGATCAAGAGACACATGCAAGAGGAGTTCAAAATCAGTGACCTAGGTGAGCTCACATATTTCCTAGGTATGCAGGTGATATACACAGATAGGAATGTATTTGACTCAAAGAAGATACATTCAGGATCTTCTTCTCAAGTTCAAAATGGAGAACACTAAACCTGCAGGTACACCTTTGGAGATGAATCATAAACTAAGTGTTTATGAAGGTGAGAAAATTGAAGACATTAAAGAATATCAAAGCTTGGTAGGTAGCTTGATATATGCTGCTCATACAAGGGCAGACACCTCATATAGTGTGGGAGTGCTTAGTCAATTCATGCACTCACCGAGAAGACCACACATGGATGCAGCTAAGAGAGTACTTAAGTATCTCAAAGGTACAATCAACAAAGGTATATTCTATCCTTACTCTTCAGATTTGGATGTCAAAATCTATTGAGATGGAGATTGGGCAGGAGCTAAGGATGATAGAAAAAGTACATCTGGTTTCTTAGCATTTGCAGGTTCAAAGCTAGTGTCATGGAGTTCCAAGAAGCAACCAACAGTTGCTTTATCTTCAACTGAAGGAGAGTACAGAGGCTTGACCATAGCAACTCAAGAGGCAATATGGTTAAAAGGATTGTATACATATTTGGGACTAGTGAGTTCCAAACCTCACATCTTTGGAGATAATGTAAGTTCCATGCATCTAGCGGAAAATCCTATTTTCCATGCGAGAACCAAGCACATAGAAGTCCATTACCACTTCATCAGGGAGAAGCTCATGGCAAAGGATATTGACATTTCTTTTGTTCCAACTAAAAAGCAAGTAGCAGATATGATGACGAAGGCACTTGATGGAATAAAGCTTTGTAGATTCAAAGCTATGGCAGGTATTCAACCTATCAGAGAATGAGGACTCAAGCATACTTTAGCTTGAGGGGGAGTTGTTGGAACATCAATTTTACACTATGCTTGAGGTGGATTTGATCTACATCAAAGGCTATCGCGTCAAAAGAATATCCGTTGGAGAGTTCTTTTTCATATGCTCATTTATTGTATTTTTTGAGAGATTTTTGATGGCTCATTTACCGTTCTAAAAGCCTTGAGCTTTACACATGTAAAGGTAGAAAGATAGAGCCCAAATCCCACGAATTTTTGGTGGTTGAAGTTGCATTCAGTCAAGCAAATCAAATCACCTAAAAGTAGATCAATCAAGTTCTTCACTTTTCCTAGATTGTAGGAAAGTGAATTGATTCCCTCCAACAACCATTCCCACCTTCATTTGAATTCAAATTCAACTTGTAAAAGTCGTGGAACACTCCTAGAGTCTATATAAAGACTTGGAATTACTTGTACATTACATGGAAGCAATATACATACACTTGTGACCATCATTGTCTTGCTCCTTCAATTCTATGCAACATCTTCTTCGCCAACAGTAATCTTGCAGAGGCTACTACTCTCTCTCCAGAGCTCCAAATGGAGTGCAAGATGACTCATTGGAAAGATATTAGTGTCTAATTTATGCCTCTAAATGTTCAAAGCATTTGGTTAAGTAGATTTGGAGAAATCAGAGTTTTTCTTCCTCGGGATCAATCTCTGTGTATTCCTTGGATGGACTTCTAGAGAAGTTAGAGGGCATAATTGCAAGATCTGCCAAGGAAGAAAAGAATCAAGAAAGAGATAAAGCAAGAAAAAACATGACCCATCCCCCATCGGAAGCTTATGTGCCCGATTCCACTGAACCAGACAACCTCCCTTCCCTAGGAAGAATAGAGAATCTAATGGCACAATCACAAAAGGAAATCGCCCCTCAACACAAGGGCAAGGCAAGTGAAAGAGTAAGCATTCCTGCTCAGGAAGCCTACGTGCCTGAAGCCTATGTGCCTAACTCTACGGAGCCAGACACATCATCTTCTATGAATCGATTCACACCAGAATTCCTACGCGAGATTCAAGAAGACAAATGGGCTAAAGAAAGTGAAGTCCCTCCTCCTATTGAACTTGTGGATGAGGCACATGACCAATTCCCACAAGACATCCCATCCATTTATGGAGAGCAAGAGAGTACCCAACCTCAAGAAAGATTAGACTTCGAGTCTAATTCTTTACAAGAACTACCCCATTTCACAGGCCCATGGGAAGCAAAGTCCACCTGCATGAGAGCACCTACAGTCATGGTAAGAAACGAAGACTCAGTCATACCTAGGAACACAGAGGTAGTGAAGAACACCAAAGTGCAGTGCAATCTCACTTTGGAAGAGCTGCTTAAGGTTAGACCAGAAGTGTGGAAACATGTAGCCAAACAAGTACCAGAGATAGCAAAACCTCGTTCCCAGGTAGGATCACATAGGACAGTGCCAGAGATACCCTTGGATAAGATAGGAGACACCAAGGCAATTTTGGACTCAGGTGCAGGAGTTGCAATTGCCACCACTTCCCTATGGAAGCGTTGGGGCAAGCCAGCACTCAGGCCAACGAGAATGAAATCGCAGATGGCCGATGGTCATATTGAGAGACCCTTAGGATTGCTAGAAGGAATAACTCTCACCACCTGTGGTGTCGAGTTTGAGCATACATTTGCTATATGTGACTTCAGCAAAACTCATGCCTACGAGATGATTTTGGGAAGACCATTTATGCTACAGTTGCAAGTGGTACAGGACTGGGGAACCAATTCTTTGTACTTGCAACACTTGGGTGTTACGACCAAAGTCAATCTTAAAGATTACTCTCATAGAGATGTACCTCCTATCCAATGGAATCCCATCCATAGAGCCAAAGATGATACAGAGTCTGTGCATTCCATAGAATCAGGATCCTCGTGGATGCATGAAGACACTCACTTATGGATGTGCAAAGTAGCAGTAGAGGAAGAGAAGAGAGAAAAGGCCAGAGAAATAGGTGCAAACGAAACTCATAGACCCATTCAAGACCCAGCCTATGCACCTGTAGTCTTTCCTGATGAGGAATTGGAACCCCATGGCTGGGCAGAAATCTTAGCAACAATGGACGTAGCCATCAATGAAGAACAATGGACACCCCACTGTGATGAGGATGGCTATGACATTTCAGTCTTCTCCATAGAGCCAATCATGGGAGAAGCTGTTTTAGAAGAGTGTGAACCTAGCCCTGATGCATTTGAGGATGCAAGTGACTCCGATCTAGAGTCAATCATTATGGACCCACCATTTGCATCAGATGAAGAATACTTCCATGAAGTAGAATTTCAACCCCAGAGGCATGGAGAGATTACAAATGATGTAAGATTAGCAACACACGTGACTCCGAAGGAAGAAGGAAAGAAAAGAAAGAAGAGAGAAGTTACACCAGAAGAGGAAGAATCTTTGTTTGAGGTCCCGAAAAATTTTAAGAAGTATGAGATAGACGACAGGAGAGTCATGATAAGAATGCCGAAACGAGAGGCGCAATCGTGAGAGGCCTATGATAACAAAGAAAGCACCAAGAAAATAGTAGTGGCCCTAGAAGAAGGAGAGGAGAGATGCACGTACATAGGCCATGACCTAACAGAGGAAGAAGAGCATGCGTTGATAGCCTTGCAAAAAGTATACAGAGATGTATTCGCTTGGAGTTACAAGGATTTGAAAGGTGTTGACCCTGATATATGCTCACACACTATCCCCATGACCTCAGATGCTAAACCCTCTAAGCAAAAGCCCTATACATATAACGATAATTATGCTGCTAAGATCAAAGAAGAGATAGATAGACTGGTTGAAGCTGGATTTATCTATGAAATTGAGCACACTGAATGGGTATCCCCCATCGTAGTGGTGCCCAAGAAAAATGGAAAGCTGCGCGTATGCATTAACTTGAAAAAGGTTAATGCAGCCACTATTCGAGATAACTATCCGCTTCCCATCACAGAACATCTCTTAGAAAGAGTGGCAAGCAAGGAAGTGTACAGCTTTCTTGATGGATTTTCGGGCTACAATCAAGTAGCCATACCGCCAGAAGATCAGCATAAGACAGCTTTTGCCACTGAATGGGGCATTTTTGCCTTTAGAGTAATGCCCTTTGGGCTTACCAATGCACCAGCTACCTTCCAAAGACTGATGTGTCATGTATTTAAAGAGTTCTTGAGGAAGAATTTAGAGGTCTATGTTGATGATCTTTGTGCTCATTCCAACATTAGACAAACCCATATTCCTGAACTTAGACAAATCTTTGACAAATGTAGGGAATATCAAGTCTGCCTGAACCCAGAAAAGTGCGTTTTTATGGTCAGGCAAGGCAAGATTTTAGGACACATAGTGTCAAAGAATGGCATATCTACTGACGAAGAGAAAGTGAGAGCTATAGCAGAGCTACCTAGGCCAAGGAATGTCAAGGAAGTACAAGCTTTCATGGGACATTGTGGTTACTACCGTCGGTTCATTCACATGTATGCTGTCATTGCAAAGCCCATGTACGGACTTCTGACTAACTTTGAGTGGACTGATGAATGTGAGAACTCCTTCCAGGAGCTTAAACGAAGATTATGTTCAGCACCAATCTTAACCACACCAGATTGGAACAAGCCATTCCATGTTCACGTGGATGCATCCAATTTTGCTATTGGGTGTGTACTCGCGCAACCTACTGGTGAAGGTAATATGGATCTTCCTATTGCCTATGCTAGTCGACAATTGAATGCAGCTGAACGGAATTACACCATTACTGAGAGGGAAGGCTTAGGCATGGTATATGCAGTCAAGAAATTTAGACACTATTTGCTCGCAAATAAGTTTAAATTTTTTAATGATCACCAAGCATTGTTATATCTCGTGAACAAGCCATGCAATACAGGAAGATTAGTAAGATGGTTTCTCTTACTAATGGAATATGATTTCGAGGTTGTGGTAAGGAAAGGTAGGACTCATTTGCGAGCTGATCATCTTTCTAGGCTCACATCTGGAGAAGCCCCACAAGGAGTATCAGATGACCTTCCTGATGCTTACTTGTTTAATTTGGAAGTGGTGCCGCAGTGGGCTCAGCCATTGGTACCAGTATTGACATACGGGCCTAACCATCCAGTAGTAAACACACAGAATAGAGAGGTTGTGAAAGCCCAAAAGTACCACATCATGGTAGGAAGCATGTACAAGCACACAGATCAAGGAATCTTGGCATGTTGTGTGGAAGAGGATGAGTACGCTAAATGGTTGCATTTAGCACATGTAGGTGCATTAGAGCAACACTAATCAAAGCAACGAACCTTACAGACGCTAAGGAGACTCGGAGTACATTGGCCAACTATGGAAACTGATGTCCAAAAGTTGTGCAAGGAATGCCCAATCTGTTGCACTAAACCACCTGTGGAACATGCCACTCTTTATCAAGTGTCCATAGTGCCAGATTGGAGTGAACCCCTAGTATCCTTCTTGAGGACGAAAACATTCCCTCCAGACATGACTCTAGCGAGGAAAAGAAGTTTAGAACAAGAAGCCCAGGATTACTCACTTATTGGTTATAATCTATACAAACGTGGTAAAGACGGTTTCCTGAGACTATGTGTCCATGAGAGTGAGTATCTCAAGATCTTGGACACTGCTCACCAAGGTGTAGCAGGAGGACACTTTGGACTAGATCGGGTGATCAAGGCAATACTATTTGCGGGCTTCTGGTGGCCGACCCTTCACATGGATGCACATACCTATGTGAAACGGTGCGATGTCTGTCAGCGAACTCAGTATCCTATACGCAAAGATGAGATGCCACTGAAACCTATGATGGGTGGACGTGCATTCTCTAAGTGGGGAATAGACTTTGTAGGTCCTATTAATCCCCCAGCTAAGGATTCTCATGCGGAATATCTCATTGTTGCAACAGACTATCTAACTAAGTGGGTAGAGGTAAAAGCCACGACGAAGAAGGATGCTCAAACAACTGTTAAATTCTTGTTTGAGAATGTATTCACAAGATATGGGCTACCTATAGAGCTTGTAAGTGATAGAGGCACTCACTTCTTGAACGAAGTGATTGAAAATCTACTCCAAGAATTCTTGGTAATACATAAGAAGTCTGCCCCCTATCACCCTCAAGCTAATGGACAAGCTGAGAGCACCAATAAGATCTTATGCAATGTACTGACGAAATTAGTGAATAATAAACGCTCTGATTGGGACAAACAGCTACATCATGCTGTTTAGGCATACCGAGTCGCCTATAAAACGGTACTCCAAGCCACACCCTTTCAGATGGTATTTGGCCAAAACGCGGTGCTACCCTTGGACTTCTTGATACCTACATTGAAAGTAGCACAAGAGCACGAATGGACGGGTCATGAACTCTCCTCTAGACTTTTTGACCTTGAACGACTAGGAGAAACAAGACTGAGAGCAGCTGCAGGGATATATGCAGCTAAGAAGAGACAGAAGGCATACTTTGATGCCCATGTTAAGGATAAAGGTTTAAAGGCAGGCGACTTAGTTTTAGTCTACACTTTGAAACAACATGCAAGGAAGCTAGAAAAGAGAGGCTACGGACCTATGATCATCAATAGGATCTCCACGAGTGGAGCAGTACAACTAGCCACTTTAGAGGGTGATGTTCACCCAAACTATATTAGCGGATGCAGAGTCAAGTTGTATCAGGAACCCCTCACGGAGGAAATGCTAATTCGACTCAATACTGCTAAGCAACGTAAAGAGGAGGAAAAACGAATTCGAGAAGAAGCTCAAGCAGAAGCCCTAGAGCGCATACGGAGAATGAGATTAAGAAGACAAGGTAGAGAGCACCCTAGGCAAGATGCATATGCAGATCAAGGATATGACGTAGCTATGTGTGAAGTTTCAGGTGTTAGCTCACTTAGGATCACCGATCGATGCCCTTTCATAACCTTAGATATAGGACAAGGAAAGAGTGCAAGGACTGTAAGAGCCTTGATTGACTCAGGTGCAACCACTAGTGTTGTTAAATTGTCTTACTGTCAAGAGTTGCAATTAACTGTCAATCCTGTGGAAGCATATCTCATAGGATTGGGCGGCGTGGAAACCCCTTGCATAGGCGAGGTGGAACTTCCCCTCTATATTCATGATGAGGCAATGACAGTCAAAGTACTAGTGTGTCAAGATGAGGATCTCACTGAACCTCTGGTCTTGGGTCAAGACTGGATCTATGACCAAGTAGTCAACTTAAACCTAAGAAGTGGACTTCTTCAGGTATGGGTGAATCAAACTAGAATTACAATTGAGTTAAATAATGGAGCACTCAAGGAACTAGAAAAGACACGGACTCCTGGTCCCTCCAGGGGTGCACATGAAGTTGACCATGTTGTTCTTGTCCAAGGCTATGTGATGCAGAAGAATGAAGATCTCAAAAAAGGAGTCAGAACCACAAGGGAACTCCCTTCTTTTCCAAAGGCCAGAAGGAGGCAGCAACTAAGGGCAGATCAATCACTGAAGACTCTCCTGGCGAGAGACCAAAAGAACGGGCGAAGCAGAACAACTCAGCCGATGAAACAAATGTGGGTGCGGAAAGACGAGCTGCCGGCCGTAACTAAGCTGCAACACCGGTCTCAACTTCCTATTAGTAATCAACGACTTGATGCTAATAAGAGGACTCCTAAAACCTCTGTTGAGAAAGTGAAGTCCATTTGGGTACCCAAGAAGTCGATGAAGGTTGACCCACAATCAAGGCAAATTTGGGTGCCTAAGGCTTGCTTGCGGGCTCAACTATCCCCACACAATTCACATCATACACGACAGGGTTCACTCGCGCAAGCAGCCACCACCCACTCTTGTCTGATACACTTGAACACACTACCACCTAGAAGCACGCACAGACTCACTCGTCAATGGGTCCCAATGGCACAACAACTCCCAGCAGAATTACTCATGCAACCCTCCCGAGTCTTCACAAAACCAAGTCCCAAAGCCATCCACTGTATTTGGAAACCTAAAACTTGTAATAAACCCCCAGACCCATTTGTAAATCCATGCCCACATACTAACTACGTCACTCTCACATTACATCATTCCACTTAGTTCTTAGGTCCAACCAATTCCTAACTACACACACAAGCACCGAGCACTTATTAACCTACTAATCCCTCCCGAACCTCATGATAATGTTGTAATGGGGACAAAAACGATTCTAACTTGTCCTTTACAATCTTAACACATGTTTCTATATTCTCACAGAATCAGAGGGCAAGAAGTAACATGGCAGAAGCGACAGGTCCGAGCTCACAAGTAGGAATACTTACTGCAGGAATCGATGTGGATAGTCTACCTGTGGAGGTGCCACCAACTGAACGACCGGTGGAGCTGCAACACCTTCAGCAAATCCCGGTACCTGATCCACCCACAGGGATCACAGAAAGAGTCCATGCCAATTCTCATTGGTTCAATGGCATGCCAGGTCCATTAGGAGAGGCCAAGTATATATGGGAGTCTAAGTGCGAGTAGGACAGATCGTGGGTTCGATTCCAATTCTTCTCCAAGGAGTTCGAGACTCTACAGAACACCGAGGATCTCCAGACCATATGGCAACGTGCCGGGCTAGTAGAATACTTTGAAGCACCACTACCTAAACCAGATCTCCTCCGATGCTACTATTTGGTCTCCACATTACAAGCTAATGAAGAAAAGGACAAACCAGGATCATTTGTTCTTCCCTCCTTGCTGGGCAACAACGAGTTGAAGAGGTTTGAACTTACCGTGGAGTGGGTGAGCGACGCTTTGAATATGCACGGCACACATGCACCCTCTGAAAAGGATGCTCTCGTTCCCACTAACATGAAGGATAGGAAACTACTGAAGCTTAAAGACATGGCAGCACTCACACCAAACGTGTCCATCCCTCTCCGTATGTGCATGCAACATTTTGCTTTCCCTGGCCAAGACCGCTTCACACAACCACACAAGAAAATCTGGTTCGCTCTCTACTTAGCGGAAGCAGGTGCGTTACCAATTAAGCTACCGGTATGGATTATAGATCAATTGTATGAAGCAAATAAAAGGTCTTCTAGGAAATTAGTGGTGAACGATTGCTGTGCAATCACACGCATTATTTACCGGTGCCTAGCATACGATGTTCCCATTGAACGTGCCTTAACTTGGGCACAATTACAAATGTTTAAGAAGCTCAAAACATCCACACATCAATCCAAGCGCATGAGGGGTGCGATCCCTTGTGTCCAGACAAGGGAAGTTCTGACTACTCCGGAGGTATCGCCACGAAGGGAGACCACTGTACCTCCCTTTACCATTAGGATACCCAGGTCGGGATCTGAAACTACGACACAAGCTACCCCTTCAGCTCCTCCTGCTCCACCTGAATTTGAATTTGCTGCAACTGGAGATGCTGTGGAGTTTTATTCAGATGCAGAGGAACAAGGCATATCTTCACGAAGAAGAAGAAAATCTACAGACGGCCGACATGTACATTGGAGTGACGCTCAGCAAGGTCAACAACAAGGACACCTAGAAGAAGAAGGAGCGTATGAAGAGGAGACCACTGAAGCCCCAGCCTATACAGCAGAGCTCCGAAGGTTGTATCAAATTATGGAAAGAGTGCGATCGCAACAACTGCTCACCGAACAGAGCAGTAGAGTGCTCATGACTCAGTTGTTGGAAGAAGCAGGAGTTGACTCAGAATATAAGGAAGGTCTCTTATTGATGGCAGAAACATATGGGGTAGTGGAAGCAGTGCGCACTGCCATTAGGAGGTCTCCAGTTCAATATGATCCACGAAGTTTCCAGACACGACCACGGGCAGGTAAGAATATCGAGATTCCCATTACAACTGCAGAAGAGCCAACTATTACATCTGAACCCATCAGGACAACCTCCCAAGCAACCGAAACGGCTAGTCAAGAGCACCCAGTCACCCATGAGGAATCCACCGAGCCATTACCACCCACACCCCCACCATCGCCTCCTAGAGCAAAAACCGTGGAAATCACCTCGACCACTCAACCCACCGAACCAACCTTCATCTTCCGTACTCCCATCTCTAGTTCAACCCTATTCTCTACCTCTGATAACCCAATCTTTGAAGCAACCCCCATCACTACACAATCCACCGAACCACTCATAGAGCCTGCCCTAGGACAACCATCCCCCATGCCCTCAGCCATAGGTCATCCTGACCCTAGATCCACATTCATGGGTTTTCCTGCTACCACGCAACCCTTCACGCCCTCCTCAAATCTACGGCCTCAACCCCCGACCTCCATCTCTCCATTTCTACAATCCCTCCATGACCTCCTTGCTAGAACTTTTCAACCCAGGTCTCAACCATTTCCTTTCTTTTCAGCTCCCCACCCCACTTCTCATCTATTCACCACTTTCACACACACACCACCTACCATTCCAATGTATATGGCAGACCCCACACTCGCACCCACTCCTGAAAGTATGGACATTTCACCACCCACGGCACCTCCCCCCACGATTCCACCTCCTCCCATTCCCCCTCCACCAATTTCACCCACACACACGACTTCAATAGACACATCATTCACTCTTCCCCTTCCCCAATTCCCTTCCCATGCATCTTCCACTGTAAACACCACCCACTCATCTATAGGAAATGCATTGGACACCATGCTAGCTTGTATATCAAACTTAAGGACAGATTACAATCAGCTCCAGCAACAGAATGAACGCTTGCACGAGCACTCAGAGACACTACAGCACCGCCTCGCGGCACTAGAGGAGGAAAATGCTCGCCTCCACACACAGTTCCAAACTCTCCAAGAAGCTCATGGCATATTGGAGGTACAGTTACAGAACACAGATCAGGAAGCGATATAGGTGGTAGAAGGTCACCTACGGACACAGCTGGAACGCAATTCAAACCTTCAGCGAAATATGGCTCTACTCAAACGCCATCTTGCGGCCGCTCAGGAAGAGAATCGACGCCTGCAAGTACAAAATCAAGAGAACCTGGAAGCAGCTATTGAGAGCACACCGGGGGCACCCATCAGCCCATCAAAGTTTCAAGCAGTGACCCCCGATAATATCAAGATCATATTGGAAGACTATGCCATGCTGCTTGAAGCACATGACCAGCTATCGGAGGAACTGGGCCAACTGAAGCAGAAACACCAAAAAGAAACAACAGCAGCCTCTCCAACCACCCCCTCTGCGGCTTCACTTCTCACAGACTCAGAGGCCTTAAAAGATCTCCAGAAACAGGTCACCGAATTGCAAACACGTCTACTACAATATGAGAGACCACCTTCCCCTCCAGAGGCTCCCACTAACGAAGAAGTAGTACAAATTCCTGTGGAACAAACGTTTGAAGAACAATACGACCCACAACCATTCCCAGGAGGCCAACAAACAGAAGAAGCTCAAGACACATTCGAGGCACCACGGCCTCCATGGCTACGTCAAGTGGAGGAAATCGGGAGTTCTCACGAAGAGCGCACAGTAGTGCAAAATCAGGCCATGAGGTTCATAGAGGAAACTGTGCTACAATCAGCTTACTTCAAGAACCTGTCATCGAGACGCCTTATCCTCTCATCTGAACTCCAATACAGGCCTTATTATATTATCTTGGCTGATTACAATGCAGAAATACAGAGAGTCACGTGTCAGATTCCTACCTTTGCTACCCAATTTCAACCCGAAGACCTTCCTCCAGAGGTGCAAAAAGGCAAAATTCGTCAACCCACCTGGCGGCAGAAACTTCTAGACATATCCAGAAATGCTACGCACATGGAACAACGCGCCTTTACACCTCCTATACAATCCATGCTACGGTCCAGTTCCACGCCGCAGGTCTTGGAAGGCATTCAATATCAAAGTGCAGAACAACGCGCAATGCAAGGAATGGCTAAACTACCCGTACATTGCGCCACCACAGGGACCATCGTCGGTAGCATACATGATGGGAACAATTCGCCACTGGATGCCGCGATTGAAGCCCATGTCTCCCGGGGTTTAGCAATGGAAATTATGACTTGGTGTATGACATGAGCACCACCCCCAGTATTCGTGTGGCTTACGCCTGGCATGCACGCATCAAATACCTCCCTGCATGTTACAAACAGACCTTCGAAGAAATGTTCAGATCAGGTTTCTGGGAGTATCACTCGGAGATTTTCGCACCGAAGCCAACACACCTGCTCCATCTTTTTTCTTGTGAACAAGCAATGTACTCTGAGTACTACACCACCCCACAACCAGAGGCCCCTGGTGCAATAAATTGGGATGCATTGGAAGCTGATCTAGCAAGAGGCTTAAGGATAGGAGAACATGAACTTGCCACCAATGTCATCCAATACTATATCGACCACCCGAGAGAACAAAGGTCTGTCAGGGGCGACAGACGCTAGGAAGGGGGGCGTGTTGGCATACAAAGCAACAGAGGAGTCATGCACAATACGGCAACAAGGCCAAATCATTTTTTCCATGGACTATTTACACCTCAAGTGATTTTAATCACTACACAAACATTGTAAATCCCGTTTTTGGTAGAATAGACTCCATTTTGTGCAAGCCGAGGAGTCCTCGAGCTTGAGGAGTATTAGAACTAGCGACATATCAATTTTCATAATTTTTAGACTCTGTTTGAGCCCTCAAATAGACTCTAGAACCTAATTTTTAACTAGGCCGGACACTAGGTCTAGACAAGACCAAAGCTAGTTAGAAAACTATAAAAAGAGCTAGAGAGCTCATTTTTGGGTGAGATTGTTTGTGAATTGAGCTTATGTAAGAGACCTTTTGATTAATGCAAAGAACTCCATTGTTCCTCTCCTTGTTCTTGCCTTGTGTGCGCGTGTGTGTGTATGTGTGTGCATGCTTGTGTGCTTCTCACTCACGCACTTGTGCCTTCACTTGCTCATAGTCTTCATACTAGTCCTCACGTCTCCACGGATTGACAATTATGAGGTGAATCTTCTCACGTTGGTACTCACCATTGTGCTAGAGTGACAGAAGGTAATATGGATCTTCCAATTGCCTATGCTAGTCGACAATTGAATGCAGCTGAACGAAATTATACCACTACTGAGAGAGAAGGCTTAGGCATGATATATGCAGTTAAGAAATTTAGACACTATTTGCTTGCAAATAAGTTTAAATTTTTTACTGATCATCAGGCATTGCTATACCTCGTAAACAAGCCATGCAATACAGGAAGATTAGTAAGATGGTTTCTCTTGCTAATGGAATATGATTTTGAGGTTGTGGTAAGGAAAGGGAAGACTCATTTGAGAGCAGATCACCTTTCTAGGCTCACATCGGGAGAAGCCCCACAAGGAGTATCAGATGATCTTCCTGATGCTTACTTGTTGGTGCAGACCAATCAACAATTGAAGATTGGAGGACAAAGGATGGAGACGAAATCAAGTTTTGAAGCATAGAAGATGGATACATTCACAGAATGCAAGATATGTACACATATGTACATTAGTTAAGACATAGGTTACTTATACTTATGTTTTGATATAAGTTTGTATATAATTGCCTATATATACTTTTGAAAAAAAAATGTCGGGGCATAGAGAGAAGACAAGGAGAGACTATGTATGAGCATAGGAATAGAGAAATAAGTGATTGTAAATGTCATTAGACACATGAGAAGTGAATTGAAGTCTCTCTCTCATTCAGTTGTAGTCTTCTTCAGAAATGACAAAATTTTTGCGCCCGAAGTTTTCGTGTCTTCTCCTTCTGTGGTAAAGCTTTTATGGAATGCTTTTATACAAGTCTAAGTCTAGAGTGGATAGATCTTTGTATAAAGTTTTAGCTTCCAATTGTAATCAGGCTAAGAGAATTGTGTGTAGGAACATTCATATGTAAAGAATGTTCACAGTCTTCTAAAACAGGCGCAGATTTCGAGTTCAATGAAATGAGTAGTGCTCAGTGCACAGTGTAAAGTTTTACACATATGATAGCTCAAAATCTAAGTTGAGAGATAAGCTATCTACAGCCAAAAGGATTTGATAAAACGGGTTCGACATTGTGAGAACTAAAGTTAAGAAGTTAGGGGTGTCCAAATCGACTTCTCAGAAGTGCAGATTTAGACATAGCTGACTTAGTAAGTAGATTTCTCAAGATCTACTGAACCTTTTGAAGTATTTTAACTTGTAGAAGGTGCGCAATCTTTAGGCGACACCTTGTGTAGAGTTTCATCAAAAACTTTACACATTTACTCAGTCAATGAGCAAGATCTATGCAGCAGACTTTCTGAGGAAATTCCTTCTTCACAGTTTAGTCAAGAATTTGGTATTTGGTCATTGATAACTTAAATTGGTGAAGGTTTTGACTTCCTCTTGATATAGAGGTGTTCTAAATTCAAGAGTAGGTTGTTCTTTTGGAGATTAATACTCTCCATCAGTGGTATCAGAGCAAGAGACATCAGAATCAAGGAAAGGAGGATCCCGACTGCTGCAGATTCAAGAAATTCAACAGTTGAAGAACTAAAAGGTGAAAGCTTGAAGGCAAATCTTGAGGAGGAGACCATACGACATCAAGAAAGACAAAAGGACTCTAATTTGAAGTAAAGGTACATATATTGTTCATAAAGCTTGAAGATTTCAATACACAGGTGGACACAAGATGTGAGATTCTCTACAGATAGAGAAATTGGATAGGGAAAACTATCATGCATGGTCAATGAGGATGGAAGCTCATCTTATGAGCAAAGATTTAATAGCTTATATCACAGGAGAAGAAGGGAAGCCAGAGTTCAGAGATCCTAGTGTTCCAACTAGGGAAGAGTTAGCAGATTTGAAAAATTGGATGAAGAAAGATGCTCAGGCTAGGAGCATTATATATATGGCAGTTAATGGATACTTGTTACCTCATATTCGAGGTCTTGAAAGTGTAACTGATATTTGGAATGCTTTGGAGGAGCATTTCCAGAATACTACTAAGTCAAGAAAGGCATCTTTATGGGCAGAATTTACAACCTTCAAGAAGAAGGCCTCTCAATCTATTTCAGACTATGTAACAAGGACGAAAGACATTGCAGATGCATTAGGAGCTGTTGATGAAGACATTGAGGAGGATAGATTGGTAAGGCAAATCCTTACAGGTTTGAGAGGTGATGACAAATGGAAGCCATTCATTTTGTCTACAGAATTATCACTTGATCATTTCACTCCTGCTTTAAATAAGTTGCTAGGTCATATGCTAACATTTGAGCAGGATGTTAAAGGAGATGGTGATAAAAGTACAGGTCATGCAATGTACTCAAAGGAGAAGAAGAAGAATAGCAAAGGAAAGCAACAAGCAGGTGAAGATGAAGGCACAACTAGTCAAGCCAACTTCGTAAGAGGTAGAGGAGGTGGCAAAGGTAGAGGAAGAGGCAGAAACAACAAAGATGGAGGCAAAGCTTGTTGGATTTGTGGTAAGACAAATCACTTAGCTAATGATTGTTGGCATAATACTCAGAGTAATGGTGGATACAATCAAAATTATAACTCAAGAGGAAGAGGTGGCAGAAGTCAAAGAGGTAATTTCAGAGGCAGAGGTAGTAGGGGTTACTTTGGAAGAAATGCAGGTAGAGGTTTCCAAAGTCAACAATATAACAACACCTACTACAATTATGTTTCAGATCAAAAGGAAGATTCAACATTGATAATGAATGCAACTTGTGAAAGGCAGAATGAAGATCAAAGAGTCTTCTACATTGACTCAGGGTGTAGCAATCACCTGAGTGGTAATATAGCCTTGATGACTGATTTGGAGAATAAGGTATCTAATCATGTTGTTCAAGCAGGTGACAACACAAAGCACAATGTGAAGTCAATTGGATCAGTGAAGGCCAAGGATGGTAGCACCTTATTGAGTAAGGTCTTGTATGTTCCTACAATTCCTAAGAATTTGATATGTGTAGGACAAATTGTGGAAAAAGGTTATGAAGTAAGGTTCACTAATGAAGGAGTGTTTGTGGAAGACCCTAGCAATGGGTATAAACAAATTGTTTCAGGGAAAAAAGAAGGAAGATTGTTCACATTGAAGGTAATATTGGTCATGCCATGTTCACATATGGAGGACATAAGATCTCTGAGTTAGATCTTTGGCACAAGAGGCTTGGACATTTCAATGAAGAGGTATTAAAGACATGATTAACAATGGTTCAGTGCTTGGTTTGCCTAATGTTGCAGGTCAACATATGACATACAGATGTGAGGCATGTCAATTAGGTAAGGCTCATAAGCATTCCTATTCCAAGCATGGTTTTATGTACTCAGAGAAGCTTGAGTTGGTAGATACAGATGTGTGGGGACCATCAAAGGATTTCAGTATAAATGGGTCAAGGTATTATGTGATTTATGTTGATGATGCTACTAGATGGATCACTATTTATGTGATCAAAGATAAGTCAGAAGTGTTTAATACATTTAAACACTATCATGCATATGCAGAAAGAATTACAGGTCATAAGTTGAAAAGACTAAGGTCAGATGGAGGGGGAGAGTATTTTTCTAATGAGTTCAGTGATTACTTGTGGGATGCAGGTATAAAAAGGGAAGTTACTTGCAGGTACTCTCCTCAACAAAATGGTGTAGCAGAAAGGAGAAATAGAACTCTTGTTGAGTTTGCAAGGTCCATGATGAAGGAGAAAAATTGCGCTCATTATTTGTGGGCTGAGGCTGTAAATACAGCTACTTATTTGGTCAATAGGTTACCATGTAAAGCTTTGCAGGGAATGACACCTTATGAGGCATGGTGGGGTAAGAGACCTACACTAGACCATTGCAAAGTATTTGGATGTTTGGCCTATGCATATATGCCATCACAATTAAGGCACAAATTGGAACCTAAAGCTGAAAAATATGTGTTTATTGGTTATGATGATAAGCAGATGGGATATATGTTGTGGAATCCATCCACAAAACATTTTCTTGTATCAAAAGATGTTACATTTGATGAGCAAGGTACTTGGTATGCAGGTACTATCAATCTTAATACAGATGATGAAGAGATTGTGAGCCAAAGGAAAGGTAAGTCAAAGGTTCAAATAATTGATGAAGAAGAGAATAATGAAGTGTAGGTTGAAGTGGAAGAAACACCAAGATTTGATCCTGAATATGAAGAATCAGAAACCTCAAGAAGTGGAGAACTTAGGAGGTCTACAAGAAACAAATGGCAACCTACAAGGTATAGCTATGATACTTCATTTTTGGCTACCAAAGATTATGCTTACATGATTAAAGCAGATGAAGACCCTTCTACATATGAAGAGGCAAAAGGTAAAGAAAATTGGGAGAAAGCTATGCAGGAAGAATTTGATGCATTGTTGGAGAATCAAACATGGGATTTGGTTCCAAAGCCAAATAGCCAGAAGATCATTGGATGTAAGTGGGTTTATAAGACAAAAAGATTTGCAGATGGAAGTGTGTCGAGGTACAAAGCTAGACTTGTTGTTAAAGGGTTTGCTTAGACATATGGTGTTGACTATGATGAGACTTATAGTCCTGTGGCAAAGATGACAACCATCAGGACACTTATAGCAATTGCTGCATGCAAAGGTTGGAAATTGTGTCAATTAGATGTGAAGAATGCTTTTTTGAATGGTTATATTTCAGATGATGTGTTCATGGAGCAACCTCAAGGGTTCAGAGATAAAAGGTATCCAGATCATGTGTGCAAGCTCAAGAGAGCTTTGTATGGCTTGAAGCAGGCCCCAAGGGCATGGAATTATAGACTTGTAAAGTTCTTGAAAGAACTTGGATTTCAGGTGTCTAAAGCAGATAGTAGCTTGCTTGTCAAAGCAAGTGATAATGGTTTCATATACATGTGCATATATGTTGATGATATAATTCTTACAGGTACAGATGAGAAAGGAATACAAAGACTAAAGAAGCAAATGGAAAAGGAGTTCAAAATAAGTGACTTGGGAGACTTGTCATATTTCTTGGGCATGGAGATTACATATACTCAACATGGAGTATTTGTGACCCAAGAAAGGTATTTGAAGAACTTGTTAATCAAGTTTAAAATGGATGATTGCAGGGTAGCACCTACACCAATGGAGGTGAATCACAAATTGAGTAAATTTGGAGGTGAAGAATTCAAGGACATGAGACAATATCAGAGTTTGGTTGGTAGTCTTATCTATGCTACTTTAACTAGACCTAATTTATCATATGCAGTTGGGGTTTTGTCTCAATTTATGCATTGTCCTAGGAAAGAGCATTGGATTGCAGGTCAAAGAGTGTTGAGGTACATTAAGGGTACACTCAAAGAAGGTTTGTATTATGGGTTCACATCAGATACAAACATCAAGATCTATAGTGATGCAGATTGGGCAGGTAATCCAGATGATAGAAGATCAACCTATGGATACATGTGTTATGTAGGAGATAAGTTAATCTCTTGGTGCTAAAAGAAGCAACATACAGTTGCTTTGTCATCTACAGAAGCAGAGTACAAAGGCATGGTTGAAGCTGCAAAAGAAGTGATATGGCTTAAGACTCTCATGAGGAGTTTTGACACTATACAGAACACACCTTCACAGTTTAGTCAAGAATTTGGTATTTGGTCATTGATAACTTAAATTGGTGAAGGTTTTGACTTACTCTTGATATAGAGGTGTTCTAAATTCAAGGGTAGGTTGTTCTTTTGGAGATTAACACTCTCCATCATTACTTGTTTAATTTGGAAGTAATACCTCAGTGGGCTAAGCCATTAGTGCCAGTATTGACATAGGGACCTAACCATCCAGTAATAAACACGCAGGATAGGGAGGTAGTAAAAGCCCAAAAGTATCACATCATGGCAGGAAGTATGTACAAGCACACAGATCAAGGAATCTTGGCTTGTTGTGTAGAAGAGGACGAGTACACTAAATGGTTGCATTTAGCACATGTAGGTGCATTAGAGCAACACTACTCAAAGCAATGAACCTTACAGACACTAAGGAGACTAGGAGTACATTGGCCAACTATGGAAGCTGATGTCCAAAAGTTGTGCAAGGAATGCCCAATCTGCTGCACTGGAACATGCCACTCTTTATCAAGTGTCCATAGTGCCAGATTGGAGTGAACCACTAGTATCCTTCCTAAGGACGAAAACATTCCCTCCAGACATGACTCTGGCTAGGAAAAGGAGTTTAGAACAAGAAGCCCAGGATTACTCACTTATTGGTGATAATCTATACAAACGTGGTAAAGACGGTTACCTGAGACTATGTGTCCATGAGAGTGAGTATCTCAAGATCTTGGACATTGCTCACCAAGGTGTAGCAAGAGGACACTTTGGACCAGATCGGGTGATCAAGGCAATACTATTTGCGGGCTTCTGGTGGCCGACCCTTCACATGGATGCACATACCTATGTGAAACGCTGTGATGTCTGTCAAAGAACTCAATATCCTATACGTAAAGATGAGATGCCACTGAAACCTATGATGGGTGGACGTGCATTCTCTAAGTGGGGAATAGACTTCATAGGTCCTATTCATCCCCCAGCTAAGGGTTCCCATGCAGAATATATCATTGTTGCGACAGACTATCTAACAAAGTGGGTAGAGGTAAAAGCCACAACGAAGAACAATGCTCAAACAACAGCTAAGTTTTTATTTGAGAATGTATTCACTAGATACGGGCTACCCATAGAGCTAGTTAGCGATAGAGGCACTCACTTCTTGAATGAAGTTATTGAAAATCTGCTCCACGAATTTTTGGTAGTACATAAGAAGTCTGCCCCCTATCACCCTCAAGCTAATGGCCAGGCTGAGAGCACCAATAAGATCTTATGCAATGTACTGACGAAATTAGTAAACAATAAACGCTCTGATTGGGACAAACAGCTACACCATGGTGTTTGGGCATACCGAGTCGCATACAAAACGATACTCCAAGCCACCCCCTTTCAGATGGTATTTGGCCAAAACGTCGTGCTACCTTTGGACTTCTTAATACCTACATTGAAAGTAGCACAAGAACACGAATGGACGGGTCATGAACTATCCTCTAGACTTTTTGACCTTGAACGATTAGGAGAAACAAGACTGAGGGCAGCTATGCAGCAAAGAAATGACAGAAGGCATACTTTGATGCCCACGTTAAGGATAAAGGTTTAAAGGCAGGCGACTTAGTTTTAGTCTACACATTGAAGCAACATGTGAGGAAACTGGAGAAGAGAGGCTACGGACCCATGATCATTAACAGAATCTCAACAAGTGGAGCAGTGCAACTAGCCACATTAGAAGGCGATGTTCTCCCAAGTTATATCAGCGGATGGAGAGTCAAGTTGTATCAGGAACCTCTCACAGAGGAAATGCTAAGTCGACTCAATACTGCTAAGAAACGCAAAGAGGAAGAAAAGAGAATTCGAGAAGAAGCTCAAGCAGAAGCCCTAGAGCGCATACGGAGAATGAAATTAAGAAGACAAGGTAGAGAGCACCCTAGGCAAGATGCATATGCAGATCAAGGATATGACGTGGCTATGTGTGAAGTTTCAGGTGTTAGCTCACATAGGATAACTGATCGACGTCCTTTCATAACCTTAGATATAGGACAAGGAAAGAGTGCAAGGACTGTAAGAGCCTTGATTGACTCAGGTGCAGCCACTAGTGCTGTTAAATTGTCTTACTGTCAAGAGTTGCAATTAACTGTCAATCCTGTGGAAGCATATCTCATAGGATTGGGAGGCGTGGAAACCCCTTGCATGGGCGAGGTGGAACTTCCCGTCTATATTCATGATGAGGCAATGACAGTTAAAGTACTAGTATGTCAAGATGAGGACCTCACTGAACCCCTTGTCTTGGGTCAAGACTGGATCTATGACCAAGCAGTCAACTTAAAGCTAAGAAGTGGACTTCTTCAGGTATGGGTGAATCAAACTAGAATTACAATTGAGTTAAATAATGGAGCACTCAAGGAACTAGAAAAGGCACGAACTCCTGGTCCCTCCAGGGGTACACATGAAGTTGACCATGCTGTTCTTGTCCAAGGCTATGTGATGCAGAAGAATGAAGATCTCAAAAAAGAAGTCAGAACCACAATGGAACTCCCTTCTTTTCCAAAGGCCAGAAGGAGGCAGCAACTAAGGGCAGATCAATCACTGAAGACTCTCCAGGCGAGAGACCAAAAGAATGCGCGAAGCAGAACAACTTAGCCGATGAAACAAATGTGGGTGCAAAAGGGCGAGCTGCCGACTGTAACCAAGTTGCAACAACGGTCTCAACTTCCTATTAGTAATCCACGACTTGATACTAATAAGAAGACTCCTAAAACCTCTGTTGAGAAAGTGAAATCTATTTGGGTACCCAAGAAGTTGATGAAGGCTAGGCCACAATCAAGACAAATTTGGGTGCCTAAGGCTTACTTGCGGGCTCAAATATCTATCCAGACACCACCCCCTGTACAACATGGTCCATCTCCTCTCACCTCTGATACTCATTCTTATACCTCACACACAAACACACATTCACCTGTAAGCACGAGAAGAATCATGTCGAAATGGATCCCTAAAAAGACTCATTTCCAAGCCGATACCCTCACTGTGCTTTCAGGCCCTTCCACCAAACCACGACACAAAACCATACGTTGTGTCTGGCGTCCTAAGATGTGTGACAAACCCCTGACCCTTCCTTGTAAATTCACGTCCAACTACTAACTACATCACTCAGACACCATAGCTTTCCATTTAAGCTCTTCTCTTCACTAACTGCACACACACTCATCGAGCACTCACTGACCCACTGACTCATCATCTACCTCATGTTAATGTTGTAACGGGGACAACAACCGTTTTATTCTGTCCATTACAATGTTAACACATGGTTCTATATGCTCACAGAACCAACAAGCAAGCAGTGCCATGGCAGAAGCTGGAGGTTCGAGTTCTCACGCCGGATCCAGCGCACAGATTGTGGATATAGAAACACTCCTTCTCGAACCACATCTCATCGAAAGACCGCAAGAACTTCAAGTTGTGCATGTGCTCCCAGTTCAGGATCCTCCTCATGGACACACCTCTCAAGTGGGCAAACACGCTCATTGGTTCAGTGATGTTGCAAGACCAGTGGGTGATGGAACCTATTTTTGGGAACCTGAATTGGAGTTTAATGGTAAATGGGGACGCTACCATTTTTTCACGCGCGAATTTGAGAGCTATCAGAATGCCGAAGTAATGTGTTCGGTATGGACGAAAGCGGGCCTGGACAGTTATTTCAGGGCCCACTTACCAAAGCCAGATTTCTTACGTTGTTCTTATCTTATCAGTACCATCACTCCTAGCAGGGCCAAGGGAGGCGACAGCACTTTTGTGTTACCCTCACTGTTGCCGGGCCACGAACTTAAAAGATTCAAACTGACCCTCAATCTGGTACGAGAAGCATTGGACATGCATGGTATGCACATTCCTACTGAAAAGGAAACAATGGTTCCAGGCAGAATGAAACATAAAGATCTCAATAAGCTGAAGGATATGGTAGCAATGACACCGACCATCGCTCTTCACCTACGGATCGTCATGCAGCATTTTGCTTTTCCAGCCCAGGAAAGATTCACCATGCCACCAAAGAAGATATGGTTTAGCTTGTATTTGGCAGAGACAGAAAACCTCCCTATCAACGTACCACATTGGATCATAGATCAGATCCACCTAGCCCATCAACGGTGGAACAAGAAGCAGAAAAATGTGCTCCATGGGTGTTGTGCTCTGACCAAAATAATCTATCGATGTCTAGCCTATGACGTGCCTATTCAACGGGCACTCGTATGGTCCCGGGCCCAGGAGTTCCAGAGAAGGCTATCAGCGGCAGGTCCTCCATCAAAGAAGATGAGAGGGGGAGTCCAATTACCCTACGCTCAACCAAGGGGAGCCACCACTACACCAGAGATTACCCCTCCCCAGACACGACGCATTAGACCATTCACCATTTGGCTACCAAGACCAAGTACAGAGGGACCCAATCTGGTGTTTCCACCCGTCCCATCAGACTTGGAATTTCCACAGGGCTTTACTCTCAATGATCTCACTGATGAAGAAGTGGCTAGACTGATCTACGACTCTAATCTCGAAACGGAAACAAAGCGAGCTCAGGAACCACAAACCCATACAACAACGTCAGCCCCCACCCGACCGCAAGTTGTAGAAGTCGATGTAGATGACAAGAGACCGAACAAGAGGAAGAAGCCTACAAAGAACAAGAGTATGATAAACTTTCAGAGTTAGCAAGTGCCCCAGCGTATTCGGCACAAATAAAAAGACTATATCAAACCATGAAGCTAGTTCAAGAACAGCATAAAATGTCACTTGAAGCAGGCAAGAAACTCATGAACCAATTGCTGGCAGAGGAAGGTGTGGATGATATGTTCATCGAGTCCATCAACCTACATGCCGATGCAGTAGGATTGGATGAGGCCATTCATGAGGCAATGGCCTACATTCACCGATTTGAGAAAGGAGTTCCCACCCGTCCCATGAGATCCGGGAAACAAATTCATATCAACGTATCAGCACCAGGAAATACAACGCAAACAGACGAACATCAGGAAGCACCACTGTCACCACCCTCCCCACCCCTCACTACACAACTCACTCCACCACGTGACACTATCGCCACCACGTCCACTATCACCCCAATCGTCATGGGAATTCCACTCTCTCCGGGAATCCAATTCGGGGGAGTCACTATGCCCACCTTCACCACTCTCTTCACTAACGTCACATCCACCCCACCCACGGTCCCCATCTACACGGTCACTCAAACATTTGACACTATGGAAACATCTCCTGCCACAGCACCACTCCCTTCCCCCATGCAACCTCCGTCCCCCATACCCCCTCCACCCACATCTCCACTTGACTCCACATCATTCACAACTCCCTTTCCCGTCCCCATTTCCCCTGCATCTTCATCTCTCCCTGCATCATTTAATGTAAATAGTATATTTCTAGCTTTAAATCAATGTGTCTATCAACTTCAGAATAAGTATTGAGCTCTCGACGATCGTTATCATCAAGTGATCACTACCAATCAGAAACTTCAGAGTCGCCTCACAGCGATGGAGGAAGAAAATGCAAAACTCAACCAACGTTACACCACGCTCGAACATGCCCACCAAACACTCCTAGAAACTCCCCAACCATCACAACAGCCGGGCACCAAACAACTCGAGGCCTTGCTGGACGTATACCAAGCTGATAATCTCAGAGTCAGGCGTAACTTGGCACTCCTCAGAAAACACATGGCAGCCGCCCTTGAAGAGAACAAGAGACTCCAGCAGCAAAATGAAGCAAATCTAGAAGCAGCAATGGAAGGCTCTCCCCACGAAATTGATCTAGAGCAGTTTAAAGCCGTACCCTCAGAGACAATGAAGACCATCTTGGAAAGCTATGCAGATCTATTAGATGCTCATGATGAGTTGGAAAGGGAACGTGATGAGCTACGTGGCCAGCTCAAGAAACAGGAGGCTCCAACCAAGGTAATAGAACCGGCCTCGACTTCAGAGGAAGTGAAGGCATTGACAGAGCAGGTGGTTGAGCTCTAGAAAAAGGTACTAGAGTATGAAAGGCAACCCTCTCCAGTTATAGAACCTGAGCCAGAAGACTTGGTTCCCATTGAGGTAGATGATTCGTACGAGGAACCATACGTTCCTATGTCAATGCCAGGAGGGCAACAAACCTCAGAGGGAATGGATACCTTAGAAGTGGAAGCACCTGAATGGCTTCAGTCATTAGAGAAGACAGCGAACACCCACGATGAACGAGTAGCAATACAAATCCAATCATTAGCCAAATTAGAAGACACTGTCATCAAGTCCGAGTATTTCAGACGTATGTCCCATCACAGGTGGATAGGGACCAATGATGATCAGTATGTGCCATATTGCATATTATTGGCTGATTACAACGCAGAGATCCAACGACAATGTGGGAAGGCCCCCACATTTGCCACCCAGTTTGGCCCCGACGATATACCAGAGAGTGCAAAAAGAGTATCTATTCATCAACCCACTTGGAGGATCCGTCTGTTGGAGACTCATCCTGAAATGGTACGAACCTGGAATAACATGCCCCTCTTTATTAAGTACAATCCTTGTTATGCCCCCATCCTACGAAGACGCACATGGCCCGAATTCACCATTGCTGTCAAGAACATCAAGGGATGTGCCAAGTGGCTAAATTATGTTTATTTAGCACCTCCACGAGGACCTCCCACTGTAAATTACATGATTTCTACTATCAGACACTAGAGCACTCGACTACGCAATACACCCGATGTGATGGCACAAATGTGTATGAAAATATTTGAATTAATGCTGATCACATTCAGGACATTTAAAAACATTAAGGATCCCCACTTCTCAGGAGCACGATTCGTTATAGTCAACCAAGACCTAGTTTACGACTGAGCACCACCCCATCAATAGAAGTAATATATGCTTGGCACGCCAGAATAAAGTACCTCCCCGCTTGTTTTAAACAGACTTTCGAGGAGATGTTCATAACGGGATTCTGGGAATATCACTCAGAAATTTGTGTACCCAGGCCTTCACATCTCCTCCACTTATTCGCTGTGGAGAGAACCATACATTCAGAACAACTGCGGGTGCCACACCTGGACTAGTGAATTGGGACGCATTATTAACAGATCTAGCACGGGGGCTCAGATTAGAAGAACATCACCTCGCTTCTGACGTCGTCCAATACTACGTTCAACGAACATCTAGACAAGGGTCTGTCAGGGGCGATAGACGCGAGAGTTGGGGGGGTGTTGGCAGCAGTCAGGGAACCGAAGGAGCCACAAGACAAAGAGAGTCAGAGCGAAGGGACAGCACAAGTAGACATGGAAGTCAAAGAAGATCTGGCAAGTAGGCCATCTAAATTTTTCATACATCAAGGAGTTGAGCACACAAGAAGAAAGAGCAAGTAGGGAGCTCAAAGGTATGTATGACAAATCAATAGAGAAAATCCCTACACAAATAGTGATTTTCATCACTAAAAACCATTGTAAGTATCATTTCGTATTTTTGTAGCTCCATTTTGTGCAAGCCAAGGAGTCCTTGAACTTGAGGAGCTTTAGAAGTATCTACCTGCCAATTTTCATATTTTTTAGATCTCGTTTGAGCCCTCTAATAAGCCCTGGAACCTAATTTTTAACTAGGCCGGACACTACGTCTGAACAGGGCCAAAGCTAGTCAAAAACTATAAAAGGAGCTAGAGAGCTCATTTTTGAGGTTAGATTGTAATTGAAATGAACTTGTAAGAGCTTTTTGAAAGTAATCTAAGAACTCCGTTGCTTCTCACTCTTTGTCTTGCCGTGTGTGCGCATGTGTGTGTATGTGTGTGCATGCTTGTGTGCTTCTCACTCACGCACTTGTGCCTTCACTTGCTCGAGGTCTTCATACCACCCTCACATCTTCCCGGATTGACATTAAAGGAGGTGCTACTCATCACTGAGCTACAATATGTATATGTATATGTATATGTATATGTATATGTATATGTATATGTATATGTATATGTATATGTATATGTATATGTATATGTATATGTATATGTATATGTATATGTATATGTATATGTATATGTATATGTGTTTATGTTTATGTATATGTATATGAGTATGTATATGTATATGTATATGTATATCTATATGCATATGTATATGTATATGCATATGAGTATGTATATGTATATGTATATGTATATGTATATGTATATGTATATGTATATGCATATGTATATGTATATGTATATGTATATGTTTATGTCTATGTATATGTATATGAGTATGTATATGTATATGTATATGTATATGTATATGTATATGTATATGTATATGTATATGTATATGCATATGTATATGTATATGTATATGTATAGGTATATGTATATGTACATGTATATGTATACGCATATGTATATGTATATGTATATGTATATGTATACGTATATGTATATGTATATGTATATGTATATGTATATGTATACGTATATGTATATGTATATGTATACGTATATGTATATGTATATGTATACGTATATGTATATGTATATGTATACGTATATGTATATGTATATGTATACGTATATGTATATGTATATGTATATGTACATGTATATGTATATGTATATGTATATGTATATGTATATGTATATGTATATGTATATGTATATGTATATGTATATGTATATGTATATGCATATGTATATGTATATGTGTATGTATATGTATACGTATATGTATATGTATATGTATACGTATATGTATATGTATATGTATATGTACATGTATATGTATATGTATATGTATATGTATATGTATATGTATATGTATATGTATATGTATATGTATATGTATATGTATATGTATATGTGTATGTATATGTATATGTGTATGTATATGTATATGTGTATGTATATGTATATGTGTATGTATATGTATATGTATATGTATATGTATATGTATATGTATATGTATATGTATATGTATATGTATATGTATATGTATATGTATATGTAGATGTATATGTATATGTATATGTATATGTCTATGTATATGTATATGTATATGTATATGTCTATGTCTATGTCTATGTATATGTATATGTATATGTCTATGTCTATGTCTATGTCTATGTGTATGTATATGTATGTAGCTCCGTGATGAGTAGCACCTCCTTTAATGTCAATCCGGGAAGACGTGAGGATGGTATGAAGACCTCGAGCAAGTGGAGGCACAAGTGCGTGAGTGAGAAGCACACAAGCATGCACACACATACACGCACACGCGCACACACGGCAAGACAAAGAGTGAGAAGCAATGGAGTTCTTAGATTACTTTCAAAAAGCTCTTACAAGTTCATTTCAATTACAATCCCCCCTCAAAAATGAGCTCTCTAGCTCCTTTTATAGTTTTTGACTAGCTTTGGCCCTGTTCAGACCTAGTGTCTGGCCTAGTTAAAAATTAGGTTCCAGGGCTTATTAGAGGGCTCAAACGAGATCTAAAAAATATGAAAATTGGCAGGTAGATACTTCTAAAGCTCCTCAAGCTCAAGAACTCCTTGGCTTGCACAAAATGGAGCTACAAAAATACGAAATGATATTTACAATGGTTTTTAGTGATGAAAATCACTATTTGTGTAGGGGTTTTCTCTATTGATTTTTCATACATACCTTTGAGCTCCCTACTTGCTCTTTCTTCTTGTGTGTCAACTCCTTGATGTCTGAAAAATTTAGGTGGCCTACTTGCTAGATCTTCTTTGAGTGCCATGTCTGCTTGTGTTGTCCCTTCGCTCTGACTCTCTTCGTCTTGTGGCTCCTTCGGTTCCCTGACTGCTGCCAACACCCCCCCCCCACTCTCGCGTCTGTCGCCTCTAACAGACCCTTGTCTAGATGTTCGTTGAACGTAGTATTGGACGACGTCGGAGGCAAGGTGATGTTCTTCTAATCTGAGCCCCCGTGCTAGATCTGTTAATAATGTGTCCCAATTCACTGGTCCTGGTACGTCCGGATGTGGCACCCGTAGTTGTTCTGAATGTATGGTTCTCTCCACAGCGAATAAGTGGAGGAGATGTGAAGGCATGGGTACAGAAATTTCTGAGTGATATTCCCAGAATCCCGTTATGAACATCTCCTCGATAGTCTGTTTAAAACAAGCTAGGAGGTACTTTATTCGGGCGTGCCAAGCATATATTACTTCTATTGATGGGGTGGTGCTCATGTCGTAAACTAGGTCTTGGTTGCCCGTAACGAAGCCTGCTCCTGAGAAGTGGGGATCCTTGATGTTTTTAAATGTCCTGAATGTGATCAGCATTAATTCAAATATTTTCATACACATCTGGGCCATCACATCGGGTGTATTGCGTAGTCGAGTGCTCCAGTGCCTGATAGTAGAAATCATGTAATTTACCATGGGAGGTCCTTGTGGAGGTGCTAGATAAACATAATTTAGCCACTTGGCACAGCCTTTGATGTTCTTGACAGCAATGGTGAATTCGGGCCATGTGCGTCTTCGTAGGACTGGGGCATAACAAGGATTGTACTTAATAAAGAGGGGCATGTTATTCCAGGTTCCTACCATTTCAGGATAAGTCTCCAAGAGACGGATCCTCCAAGTGGGTTGATGAATAGATCCTCTTTTCGCACTCTCTGGTATATCGTCAGGGCCAAACTGGGTGGCAAAGGTGGGGGCCTTCCCACAATGTCGTTGGATCTCTGCGTTGTAATCCGCCAATAATATGCAATATGGCACATACTGATCATCATTGGTCCCTATCCACCTGTGATGGGACATACGTCTGAAATACTCGGACTTGATGACAGTGTCTTCTAATTTGGCTAATGATTGGATCTGTATTGCTACTCGTTCATCGTGGGTGTTCGCTGTCTTCTCTAATGACTGAAGCCATTCAGGTGCTTCCACTTCTAAGGTATCCATTCCCTCGGAGGTTTGTTGCCCGCCTGGCATTGGCATAGGAACGTATGGTTCCTCGTACGAATCATCTACCTCAATGGGAACCAAGTCTTCTGGCTCAGGTTCTATAACTGGAGAGGGTTGCCTTTCATACTCTAGTAACTTTTTGTGGAGCTCAACCACCTGTTCTGTCAATGCCTTCACTTCCTCTGAAGTCGAGGCCGGTTCTATTACCTTGGTTGGAGCCTCCTGTTCCTTGAGCTGGCCACGTAGCTCATCACGTTCCCTTTCCAACTCATCATGAGCATCTAATAGATCTGCATAGCTTTCCAAGATGGTCTTCATTGTCTCTGAGGGTATGACTTTAAACTGCTCTGGATCAATTTCGTGGGGAGAGCCTTCCATTGCTGCTTCTAGATTTGCTTCATTTTGCTACTGCAGTCTCTTGTTCTCTTCAAGGGCGGTGGACATGTGTTTTCTGAGGAGTGCCAAGTTACGCCGGACTCTGATATTATCAGCTTGGTATACTTCTAGCAAGGCCTCGAGTTGTTTGGTGTCCGGTTGTTGTGATGATTGGGGAGTTTCTAGGAGTGTTTGGTGGGCATGTTCGAGCGTGGTGTAACGTTGGTTGAGTTCTGCATTTTCTTCCTCGATCGCTATGAGGCGGCTCTGAAGTTTCTGATTGGTAGTGATTACTTGATGATAACGATCGTCGAGAGCTCGATACTCGTTCTGAAGTTGATAGACACATTGATTTAAAGCTAGAAATATAATATTTACATTAAATGATGCAGGGAGAGATGTAGCTGCAGGGGGAATGGGGACGGGAAAGGGAGTTGTGAATGATGTGGAGTCAAGTGGAGATGTGGGTGGAGGGGGTATGGGGGACGGAGGTTGCATGGGGGAAGGGAGTGGTGCTGTGGCAGGAGATGTTTCCATAGTGTCAAATGTTTGGGTGACCGTGTAGATGGGAACCGTGGGTGGGGTGGATGTGACGTTAGTGAAGAAAGTGGTGAAGGTGGGCATAGTGACTCCCCCGAATTGGATTCCTGGAGAGAGTGGAATTCCCATGACGATTGCGGTGATATTGGTCGTGGTGGCAATAGTGTCACGTGGTGGAGTGAGTTGTGTACTGACGGGTGGGGAGGGTGGTGATAGTGGTGCTTCCTGATGTTCGTCTGTTTGCGTTGTATCTCCTGGTGCTGATACATTGATATGAATTTGTTTCCCGGATCTCATGGGACGGGCGGGAACTCTTTTCTCAAATCGGTGAATGTAGGCCATTCCTCATGAATGGCCTCATCCAATCCTACTGCATCTGCATGTAGGTTGATGGACTCGATGAACATATCATCCACACCTTCCTCTGCCAGCAATTGGTTCATGAGTTTCTTGCTTGCTTCAAGTGACATTTTATGCTGTTCTTGAACTAGCTGCATGGTTCGATATAGTCTTTTGATTTGTGCCGAATACGCGGGGGCACTTGCTAACTCTGAAAGTTCATCATACTCTTGTTCTTCGTAGGCTTCTTCCCCTTGTTCGGTCTCTTGTTCATCGACGTCGACTTCTATAACTTGCGGTTGGGTGGGGGCTGACGTTGTTGTATGGGTTTGTGGTTCCTGAGCTCGCTCTGTTTCCGTTTCGAGATTAGAGTCGTAGATTAGTCTAGCCACTTCTTCATCAGTGAGATCATTGAGAGTAAAGCCCTGTGGAAATTCCAAGTCCGATGGGACGGGTGGAAACACCAGATTGGGTCCCTCTGTACTTGGTCTTGGTAGCCGAATGGTGAATGGTCTAATGCGTCGTGTCTGGGGAGGGGTAATCTCTGGTGTAGTGGTGGCTCCCCTTGGTTGAGCGCAGGGTAATTGGACTCCCCCTCTCATCTTCTTTGATGGAGGACCTGCCGCTGATAGCCTTCTCTGGAATTCCTCGGCCCGGGACCATACGAGTGCCCGCTGAATAGGCACATCATAGGCTAGACATCGATAGATTATCTTGGTCAGAGCACAACATCCGTGAAGCACATTTTTTTGCTTCTTGTTCCACAGTTGATGGGCTAGGTAAATCTGATCTATGATCCATGATGGAGAGTGTTAATCTCCAAAAGCACAACCTACTCTTGAATTTAGAACACCTCTATATCAAGAGTAAGTCAAAACCTTCACCAATTTAAGCTATCAATGATCAATTATCAATTTCTTGACTAAACTGTGAAGAAGGAATTTCCTCAGAAAGTCTGCTGCATAGATCTTGCTCATTGACTGAGTAAATGTGTAAAGTTTTTTATGAAACTTTGCACAAGGTGTCGCCTAAAGATTGCGCACCTTCTCCAAGTCGAATTACTTCAAAAAGTTCAGTAGATCTTGAGAAATCTACTTACCAAGTCAGCTATGTCTAAATCTGCACTTCTGAGAAGTCGATTTGGACACCCCTAACTTCTTAACTTTAATTCTCTCAGTATAAAACCCGTTTAAGCAAATGCTTTTAGCCACGAGTAGCTTACCTTCCAACTTAAAGATTAAGTGCTTACTTGCACAAAACTTTAAACTGTGGAGTGAGAAATGATCAAATCATTAAGATCAAAATTTGCGCCTGTTTCAAGAACCAGTGAGTACTTTCTCACATGTAAATGTTCCTACACACAATTCTCTTAGCCTGATCACAATTAGACTCACAAACTCTAGCCATAGATTGATTAACTATGGACTTAGATATCTCCAAAAGGAATTCACAAAAGATCTATCACACAGGGAGAAAACACAGAAACATCGGGCGCAATTTTTCCTTCTATTTCTCAGAAATTTACAACTGAGTGAGGATGGAGAGTTCAACTCACTTCACACATGTCTAATGACATTTTCTACTTCTCAATACACTAATCTCATGATCTCCTATTGTCTCTCCTTGTCTTCTCTCATTGCCCCGACATTTTCAAAAGTATTTATAGGCAATTATGTACAGACTTATATCAAAGCATAAGTATAAGTAACCTATGTCTTAACTAATGTACATATGTGTACATGTCTTTCACTCTGTGAATGTATCCATCTTCTTTGCTTCAAAACTTGATCTCATCCCTATCCTTTGTCCTTCAAATCTTCAATTGGTGATTGGTCTGCACCAACAGCTCCCCCTCAATCATCAATTGAGGTTTCTCCCCCTTCTGTAACTTTGGTCCATCCAAGCTCTTTGTAAGCATATCAGCTATCTGATCTTTTGTTGAAGTATGTATGACTTCAATCTCCTTATCCATCACCTTCTCTCTTAGAAAGTGATACTGTATCTCAATGTGTTTAGTCCTGGCATGAAAAACAGGATTAGCAGCTAGATATAATGAACTCATGTTATCACCATAAATGATAGGTATGCTCTGTATAGTGTCAAAACTCTTCATTAGAGTCTTAAGCCATATCACTTCTTTTGCAGCTTCAACCATGCCTTTGTATTCTGCTTCTGTAGATGACAAAGCAACTGTATGTTGCTTCTTTGAGCACCAAGAGATTAACTTATCCCCCACATAACACATGTATCCATAGTTTGATCTTCTATCATCTGGATTACCTGCCCAATCTACATCACTATAGATCTTGATGTTTGTATCTGATGTGAACCCATAATACAAACCTTCTTTGAGTGTACCCTTAATGTACCTCAACACTCTTTGACCTGCAATCCAATGCTCTTTCCTAGGACAATGCATGAATTGAGACAAAACCCCTACTGCATATGATAAATCAGGTCTAGTTAAAGTAGCATAGATAAGACTACCAACCAAACTCTGATATTGTCTCATGTCCTTGAATTCTTGACCTCCAAATTTACTCAATTTGTGATTCACCTCCATGGGTGTAGGTGCTACCCTGCAATCATCCATTTTAAACTTGATTAACAAGTTCTTCAAATACCTTTCTTGGGTCACAAATACTCCATGTTGAGTATATGTAATCTCCATGCCCAAAGATCTCCTATTGTCTCTCCTTGTCTTCTCTCATTGCCCCGACATTTTCAAAAGTATTTATAGGCAATTATGTACAGACTTATATCAAAGCATAAGTATAAGTAACCTATGTCTCAACTAATGTACATATGTGTACATGTCTTTCACTCTGTGAATGTATCCATCTTCTTTGCTTCAAAACTTGATCTCATCCCTATCCTTTGTCCTTCAAATCTTCAATTGGTGATTGGTCTGCACCAACAATCCAATGTGGTACGTTGATAGGGAGGTTTTCTGTCTCTGCCAAATACAAGCTAAACCATATCTTCTTTGGGGGCATGGTGAATCTTTCCTGGGCGGGGAAAGCAAAATGCTGCATGACGGTCCGTAGGTGAAGAGCGATGGTTGGTGTCATTGCGACCATATCCTTCAGCTTATTGAGATCTTTATGTTTCATTCTGCCTGGAACCATTGTTTCCTTTTCAGTAGGAATGTGCATACCATACATGCCCAATGCTTCTCGTACCAGATTGAGGGTCAGTTTGAATCTTTTAAGTTCGTGGCCCGGCAATAGTGAGGGTAACACAAAAGTGTTGTCGCCCCCCTTGGCCCTGCTAGGAGTGATGGTACTAATAAGATAAGAACAACGTAAGAAATCTGGCTTCGGTAAGTGGGCCCTGAAATAATTGTCCAGGCCAGCTTTGGTCCATACCGAACGCATTACTTCGGCATTCTGATAGCTCTCAAATTCGTGCGTGAAAAAATGGTAGCGTCCCCATTTACCATTAAACTCCAATTCAGCTTCCCAAAAATAGGTTCCATCACCCAATGGTCCTGCAACATCACTGAACCAATGAGCGTGTTTGCCCACTTGAGAGGTGTGTCCCTGGGGAGGATCCTGAACTGGGAGTACATGCACAGCTTGAAGTTCTTGCGGTCTTTCGGTGAGATGTGGTTTGAGGAGGAGTGTTTCTATATCCACAATCTATGCACTGGATCTGGCGTGAGAACTGGCACCTCCGGCTTCTGCCATGGCCCTGCTTGCTTGTTGGTTCTGTGAGAATATAGAACCATGTGTTAACATTGTAATGGACAGAATAAACCCGTCGTTGCCTCGTTACAACATTAACATGAGGTAGATGATGAGTCAGTGGTCACTGAGTGCACGATGACAGTGTGTGTAGTTAATATCTGGATAGTCCTAGGAGCTAGGTGGAAAGATGCACTGTCTGACTAATGCAATTAGTAAGTGGAGATGAATTCACAGATTGGGGTCGGGGGGTTTATTACAAGTCTTAGGTTGCCAAACACCATGGATGGCTTTTGGTCTTGGTTTTGTGGAGATTCGGGAGGGTTGCATGAGTAATTCTGCTGGGAGTTGTTGTGTCATTGGGACCCATTTACGAGTGAGTCTGTGCGTGCTTCTAGGTGGTAGTGTGTTCGAGTGTGTCAGACAAGAGTGGGTGGCGGCTGCTTGAGCGAGTGAACTCTGTCCTGTATGATGTGAATTGTGTGGGAATAGTTGAGCCCGCAAGCAAGCCTTAGGCACCCAAATTTGTCTTGATTGTGGGTCAGCCTTCATCGACTTCTTGGGTACCCAAATGGATTTCACTTTCTCAACAGAGGTTTTAGGAGTCCTCTTATTAGCATCAAGTCGTTGATTACTAATAGGAAGTTGAGACTGTTGTTGCGACTTAGTTACGGTCGGCAGCTCGTCTTTCCGCACCCACATTTGTTTCATCGGCTGAGTTGTTCTGCTTCGCGCGTTCTTTTGGTCTCTCGCCTGGAGAGTCTTCAGTGATTGATCTGCCCTTAGTTGCAGCCTCCTTCTGGCCTTTGGAAAAGAAGGGAGTTCCATTGTGGTTCTGACTCCTTCTTTGAGATCTTCGTTCTTCTGTATCACATAGCCTTGGACAAGAACAACATGGTCAACTTCATGTGTACCCCTGGAGGGACCAGGAGTCTGTGCCTTTTCTAGTTCCTTGAGTGCTCCATTATTTAACTCAATTGTAACTCTAGTTTGATTCACCCATACCTGAAGAAGTCCACTTCTTAGGTTTAAGTTGACTGCTTGGTCATAGATCCAGTCTTGACCCAAGACAAGGGGTTCAGTGAGGTCCTCATCTTGACATACTAGTACTTTAACTGTCATTGCCTCATCATGAATATAGAGGGGAAGTTGCACCTCACCCATGCAAGGGGTTTCCACGCCTCCCAATCCTATGAGATATGCTTCCATAGGATTGACAGTTAATTGCAACTCTTGATAGTAAGACAATTTAACAGCACTAGTGGGTGCACCTGAGTCAATCAAGGCTCTCATAGTCCTTGCACTCTTTCCTTGTCCTATATCTAAGGTTATGAAAGGACGTCGATCAGTTATCCTATGTGAGCTAACACCTGAAACTTCACACATAGCCACGTTATATCCTTGATCTGCATATGCATCTTGCCTAGGGTGCTCTCTACCTTGTCTTCTTAATTTCATTCTTCGTATGCGCTCTAGGGCTTCTGCTTGAGCTTCTTCTCGAATTCGCTTTTCTTCCTCTTTGCGTTTCTTAGCAGTATTGAGTCGACTTAGCATTTCCTCTGTGAGAGGTTCCTGATACAACTTGACTCTGCATCCGCTGATATAACTTGGGAGAACATCGCCTTCTAATGTGGCTAGTTGCACTGCTCCACTTGTTGAGATTCTGTTAATGATCATGGGTCCATAGCCTCTCTTCTCCAGTTTCCTCGCATGTTGCTTCAATGTGTAGAATAAATCTAAGTCACCTACCTTTAAACCTTTATCCTTAACGTGGGCATCAAAGTAGGCCTTCTGTCGTTTCTTAGCTGCATATATCCCTGCAGCTGCTCTCAGTCTTGTTTCTCCTAATCGTTCAAGGTCAAAAAGTCTAGAGGAGAGTTCATGACCCGTCCATTCATGCTCTTGTGCCACTTTCAATGTAGGTATCAAAAAGTCTAAAGGTAGCACAACATTTTGACCAAACACCATTTGAAAGGGAGTGGCTTGGAGTACTTTTAGGCAACTCGGTATGCCCAAACAGCATGGTGTAGCTGTTTGTCCGAATCAGAGCGTTTATTATTCACTAACTTGGTCAACACATTACATAGAATCTTGTTTGTGCTTTCGGCTTGCCCATTAGCTTGTGGGTGATAGGGGGCAGACTTCTTATGTACTACCAAAAATTCGTGGAGCAGATTTTCAATAACTTCATTCAAGAAGTGAGTGCCTCTATCGCTAACTAGCTCTATGGGTAGCCCGTATCTAGTGAATACATTCTCAAATAGAAACTTAGCTGTTGTTTGAGCATCGTTCTTCGTTGTGGCTTTTACCTCTACCCACTTAGTTAGATAGTCTGTTGCAACAATGATATATTCTGCATAAGAACCCTTAGCTGGGGGATTAATAGGACCTACGAAGTCTATTCCCCACTTAGAGAATGTACGTCCACCCATCATAGGTTTCAGTGGCATCTCATCTTTGCGTATAGGATACTGAGTTCGCTGACAGACATCACACCGTTTCACATAGGTATGTGCATCCATGTGAAGGGTCGGCCACCAGAAGCTCGCAAATAGTATTGCCTTGATCACCCGATCTGGTCCAAAGTGTCCTCCTGCTACACCTTGGTGAGCAGTTTCCAAGATCTTAAGATATTCACTCTCATGGACACACAGTCTCAGGTAGCCATCTTTACCACGTTTGTATAGATTATCACCAATAAGCGAGTAATCCTGGGCTTCTTGTTCTAAACTCCTTTTCCTAGCCAGAGTCATGTCTGGAGGGAATGTTTTCGTCCTTAGGAAGGATACTAGTGGTTCACTCCAATCTGGCACTATGGACACTTGATAAAGAGTGGCATGTTCCACCGGTGGTTTAGTGCGACAGATTGGGCATTCTTTGCACAACCCTTGGACATCCGCTTCCATAGTTGGCCAATGCACTCCGAGTCTCCTTAGGGTCTGTAAGGTTCGTTGTTTTGAGTAGTGTTGCTCTAATGCACCTACATGTGCTAATTGCAACCACTTCGCATACTCGTCCTCTTCTACACAACAAGCCAAGATTCCTTGATCTGTGTGCTTGTACATACTTCCTGCCATGATGTGATACTTTTGGGCTTTTACTACCTCTCTATCCTGCATGTTTATTACTATGGTTAGGTCCGTATGTCAATACTGGCACTAATGGCTTAGCCCACTGCGGTACCACTTCCAAGTTAAACAAGTAAGCATCAGGAAGGTCATCTGACACTCCTTGTGGGGCTTCTCCCGATGTGAGCCTAGAGAGATGATGTGCTCTCAAATGAGTCTTACCTTTCCTTACCACAACTTCAAAATCATATTCCATTAGCAAGAGAAACCATCTTACTAATCTTCCTGTATTGCAAGGCTTGTTTACGAGGTATAGCAATGCCTGATGGTCAGTAAAAATTTTAAACCTATTTGCAAGCAAATAATGTCTAAACTTTTTAACTGCATATACCATGCCTAAGCCTTCTCTCTCAGTAGTGGTATAATTTTGTTCAGCTGCATTCAATTGCCTACTGGCATAGGCAATTGGAAGATCCATATTACCTTCACCAGTAGGTTGAGCAAGCACACACCCAATAGCATAATTGGATGCATCCACGTGAACATGGAATGGCTTATTCCAATCTGGTGTGGTCAAGATTGGTGCTGAACATAATCTTCGTTTAAGCTCCTGGAAGGAATTCTCACATTCGTCAGTCCACTCAAAGTTAGTCAGCAGTCCGTACATGGGCTTTGCAATGACCGCATACATGTGAATGAACCGACGGTAGTAACCACAATGTCCCATGAAAGCTTGTTCTTCCTTGACATTCCTTGGCCTAGGTAGCTCTGCTATGGCTCTCACTTTCTCTTCGTCAGTAGATATGCCATTCTTTGACACTATGTGTCCTAAAATCTTGCCTTGCCTGACCATAAAACCGCACTTTTCTGGGTTCAGGCAGACTTGATATTCTCTACATTTGTCAAAGATTTGTCTGAGTTCAGGAATATGGGTTTGTCTAATGTTGGAATGAGCACAAAGATCATCAACATAGACTTCTAAATTCTTCCTCACGAATTCTTTAAATACATGGCACATGAGTCTCTGGAAGGTAGCTGGTGCATTGGTAAGCCCAAATGGCATTACACGAAAGGCAAATATACCCCACTCTGTGGCAAAAGCTGTCTTATGCTGATCTTTTGGAGCTATGGCTACTTGATTGTAGCCCGAAAATCCATCGAGGAAGCTGTACACTTCCTTGCCTGCTACTCTTTCCAAGAGATGTTCTGTGATGGGGAGCGGATAGTTATCTCGAATTGTGGCTGCATTGACCTCCTTCAAGTTAATGCATACACGCAGCTTGCCATTCTTCTTGGGCACCACTACGATGGGGGATACCCACTCAGTGTGCTCAATTTCATAGATAAATCCAGCTTCAACCAGTCTATCTATCTCCTCTTTAATCTTGGCAGCGTAATTATCGTTATATGTATAGGGCTTTTGCTTAGAAGGTTTAGCATCTAAAGTCATGGGGATGGTGAGTGAGCATATGTGTGGGTCAACACCCTTCAAATCCTTGTAACTCCAAGCGAATACATCTCTGTATTCTCTTAGCAAGGCTATTAGCGCATGCTCTTCTTCCTCTGTTAGGTCATGGCCTATGTACGTGCATCTCTCCTCTCCTTCTTCTAGGGCCACTACTATTTTCTTGGTGGTTTCTTTGTTATCATAGGCCTCTCCTGATTGCGCCTCTCGTTTAGGCATTCTTATCATGACTCTCCTATCGTCTATCTCGTACTTCTTAAAATTTTCTGGGACCTCAAACAAAGATTCTTCCTCTTCTGGTGAGACTTCTTTCTTCTTTCGTTTCTTTCCTTCTTCCTTCGGGGTCACATGTGTGGCTAATCTTACATCATTTGTAAGCTCTCCATGCCTCTGGGGTTGAAATTCTACTTCATGGAAGTATTCTTCATCTGATGCAAAAGGTGGGTCCATAATGATTGACTCTAGATCGGAGTCACTTGCATCCTCAAGTGCATCAGGGCTAGGTTCGCATTCTTCTAGAACTGCCTCTCCCATGATTGGCTCTATGGAGAATACAGAAATGTCATAGCCATCCTCATCATAGTGAGGTGTCCATTGTTCTTCATTGATGGCTACATCCATAGTTGCTAGAATTTCTGCCCAGCCGTGAGGTTCAAAATCTTCGTCTGGAAAAACTACAGGTGCATAGGCTGGGTCTTGGATTGATCTATGGGTTTCTTTTGCACCTATCTCCCGGGCTTTTTCTCTCTTCTCTTCTTCTACTGCTACCTTACACATCCATAAGTGAGTGTCTTCATGCATCCATGAGGATCCTGACCCTATGGAATGCACCGATTCTGTATCATCTTTGGCTCTATGGATGGGATTCCATTGGATGGGAGGTACATCTCTATGAGAGTAATCTTTGAGATTTACTTTGGTTGTAACACCTAAGTGTTGCAAATACAAGGAGTTGGTTCCCCAGTCCTGTACCACTTGCAACTGTCGCATAAATGGTCTTCCCAAAATCATCTCATAGGCATGATTTTTGCTGAAGTCCCATATAGCAAATGTATGCTCAAACTCGACACCACAGGTGGTGAGAGTTATTCCTTCTAGCAATCCTAAGGGTCTCTCAATATGACCATCGGCCATCTGCAGTTTCATTCTCGTTGGCCTGAGTGCTGGCTTGCCCCAACGTTTCCATAGGGAAGTGGTGGCAATTGCAACTCGTGCGCCTGAGTCCAAAATTGCCTTGGTGGTGTACTCCTGGTAGGTAATGGGAAGATAGGTGTTCCCTTCTTCACCTTCACACATATCTCCTATCTTATCCAAGGGTATCTCTGGCACTATTCTATGTGATCCTACCTGGGAACGAGGTTTTGCTATCTTGGGCACTTGATTGGCTACATGTTTCCAAACCTCTGGTCTAACCTTAAGCAGCTTTTCCAAAGTGAGATTGCACTGCACTTTGGTGTTCTTCACTACCTCTGTGTTCCTAGGTATGACTGAATCTTCGTTTCTTACCATGACTGTAGGTGCTCTCATACAGGTATACTTTGCTTCCCATGGGCCTGTGAAATGGGGTAGTTCTTGTAAAGAATTAGACTCGAAGTCTAATCTTTCTTGAGATTGGGCACTCTCCTGTTCTCCATAAATGGATGGGATGTCTTGTGGGAATTGGTCATGTGCCTCATCCACAAGTTCAATGGGAGGAGGGACTTCACTTTCTTTAGCCCATTTGTCTTCTTGAATCTCGCGTAGGAATTTTGTTATGAACCGATTCGTAGAAGATGATGTGTCTGGCTCTGTAGAGTTAGGCACATAGGCTTCAGGCACATAGGCTTCCTGAGCAAGAATGCTTACTCTTTCACTTGCCTTGTCCTTGTGTTGAGAGGCTGGTTCCTTTTGTGATTGTGCCATTAGATTCTCTATTCTTTCTAGGGAGGGGGGGTTGTCTGGTTCAGTCGAATTGGGCACATAAGCTTTTGATGGGGGATGGGTCATGTTTTTGCTTGCTTTATCCCTTTCTTGATTTTTTTCTTCCTTGGCGGATCTTGCAATTATGCCCTCTAACTTCTCTAGAAGTCCATCCAAGTGTAATTGCGTCTTGGCTGAGCCCGAGTAATTGAAAAGGTGACTGGCTTCAAACATAGTCTGAGCCAATGCGACCATTTTCGCGCAAAGCTTGGTTCTTTCTATCTCTAGGTCAGCTCTAGGGTAGCACTTGTCATGATCCGTTACATGTGGCCCTTCTTGGATTCTGGCCTGATATGCTTTAAGCATCATGTCTATGTCTTCAGGAGTGGGATCAGCTAATACTGATCCTACTCTAGGGGGTGGTGGAATTGTATGAGGTGGGTTGGAAGGTGGCGGGTTGGATGGCGATGGGAATGGTGGTGGTGGGGTAGTGTGAGAGGGAGTTTGAGATGTGAGTTCAGTTATCGTGGCTTTGGTTTCCCTTATGCTTTCCTCAAGTTCACTCATCTTTTTAGCCCAGTGTCTTTTCATTCTTTCCCGACTATCTTTCCACGCTCTAGTCCTTTTCTTTGTCACGCTCTCGGTTTCACTAGCCTCTGGGTTCTTATCCTGGTTTACCCCTTGGTTCTGTTGCAATGCCTGAGCTCTAGTCACTACCTGTACTGGTACCGTGGATGTCACACTTCCTGTGGCGTCTACCACCAACCCAATAACGTTAATAGGAGTGATTTTTGGCATATTATTAGGATTCTTAGGGCAGTCTCGTAAGAGGTGCTCCTTTCCACATTCTTGGCAAAAGCCCTGAATTGTCACTGACTGGGGTTGTGTAAGTGGAGGTAAGGGACAATCACGAATGAGGTGATCTCCCTGACATCTGTAGCACGGTCCTCTTGGGAATGGAGGTCTTACTTGCTTAGGTTGAGGCCTAGGGTTGGGGTTTGCATACATGACGTTTGTGTAATCTGAATCCCAACTAGTTTCATTTGGTTCTTCACTATAGTAAGACTCGCTATGTTCAGGAGATTGCATGTAGTAAGCATGGGGACTATCGACATGTGTAGAATCAAAGCTATGGTCACTGGGGTCACTTTCAGAAAGCAGTGGGGTTACAGGGACTATAGCTCTATTCAGGTTTTCTTCTGCTGCTGCATATTTTACTAGGATCACATTAGCTGGGGCAGGGGGTTGTTGAGCTAACACAGGCTGAGGCCTTTGGTGGTTTTGGTATGGTTGCTGATAAGGTTGTTGTGGCCTGCCATATGGCTGTGGAGGGTACGGGTTCTGGTATCTGTTGGTGCAAGACAATCAACAATTGAAGGTCTTTAAGTCCGCAGAGACGTCAGCAAAAATTTCCTTAAAAAAGGTCACCAGAAGATCACTGGAACAGTACCGGAACAGTACCGGAAGGTCATAGGAAAGTCACCGGAATGTTACCGGAAATGATCACTTTTACAGTTTTCAGTTCATGAAGAGTTGGAAGATAAAAGGAGGAAGAAAAGAACAAATTTTGAAGCATGGAAGAGAACCGGAAAAATTGTACACATATGTACAGTAGTATAGTCCGCGTTATAAGCTTGTACAAATTTATCTATAAATACCTGAAAATGTCGAGGCGCATAAGGAGAGGTGAGAGTAGAAGAAGAGGGAAGAATGAGAGGCATATAGGCAAGAGAAGAGAGACATAGAATAAGAGAGAATGAGAAGTTAGATGTCGTGAGACATATGAAAAGTTAGTTGAGTTTTCCTCTCATCACTCAACTGTAACTGTCTGAGTAATCGAAAAATACTGCGCCGAAATTTTTGTGTGTTTTCATCTGTGATAGATGATTTGTGAAATCCTTTTGAGGATATCTAAGTCTATAGTTAATCAATCTATAGCTTAAGTTTCAGAGTTTAATTGTAAACAGAAACTGAGAATTGTCAGTAGGAACATTCATATGTGTTGAGTGTTCAAAGTTTACTGAAACAGGCGCATTTTCGGTGATCAATGTTTTGATCATTTCTCAGTGCATACTTTAAAGTTTTGCATGAGTGAGGGCTTAATCTTTAAGTTAGAAGATAAGCTACTCGTAACCAAAAGCATTTGCTTAAACGGGTTTTATTCAAGGAGAACCAAGTCTTAGAAGTTGCAGGTGTAAAACAGACTGTTCAGAATGACAGTTTCAGACATAGGTAACTTGTGAAGGTGATTTCTCAAGTTATACTAAATATTTTGAGTAACTTTAACTTGAAGGAAGTGCGCAATCTCTAGGCGACACTTCATACAAAGTTTCATAAAAACTTTCCGCATTTGATAGATTAATTTGAAGAAATTGTGCAGCAGACTTTTGTGTTGTAAAGTTTTGACTTACTCTTGGTATAGAGGTGCTCTAATCACAAGAGTAGGTTGTTCTTTTGGAGATTAACACTCTCCATCAGTGGTATCAGAGCAGGAGACATCAAAATCAAAGAAAGGAGGTTCCCGATTGCTGCGGTTACAAAGAATTCAACAACCGAAAAAACTAAAAGGTGAAAGCTTGAAGGCAAAACCTGAGGAAGAGATCATACGATATCAAGAAAGACAAACGGAGTCTAATTTGAAGCAAAGGTACATATATTATTCATAAAGGTTGAAGATTTCAATACACAGGAAGACACAAGATGGGAGATTCTCTGCAGATAGAGAAACTGGATAGAGAAAACTATCCTACGTGGTCAATGAGGATGGAAGCTCATCTTATGAGCAAAGATTTGATAGCTTATATCACAGGAGAAGAAGAAAAGCCACAGTTCAGAGATCCTAGTGTTCCGACTAGGGAAGAGTTAGCAGATTTGAAAAACTGGATGAAGAAAGATGCTCAAGCTAGGAGCATTATCTATATGGCAGTAAATGATTACTTGTTACCTCATATTCGAGGTCTTGAAAGTGCAACGGACATTTGGAATGCATTGGAGGAGCATTTCCAGAATACTACTAAGTCAAGGAAGGCATCCTTATGGGCAGAGTTTACAACCTTCAAGAAGAAGGCTTCTCAGTCCATTTCAGACTATGTGACAAGGATGAAAGACATTGCAGATGCATTAGGAGCTGTTGACGAAGACATCGAAGAGGATAAATTGGTAAGGCAAATTCTTACAGGCTTAAGAGGTGATGACAAATGGAAGCCGTTTATTTTGTCTACAGAGTTATCACTTGATCATTTCACTCCAGATTTAAATCAGTTGCTAGGTCATATGCTAACATTTGAGAATGATGTTAAAGGAGATGGTGACAAGAGTACAGGTCATGCAATGTACTCAAAAGATAAAAAGAAGAATAGCAAAGGAAAGCAACAAGCAAATGAAGATGAAGGAACAACTAGCCAAGCCAACTTCCTAAGAGGAAGAAGAGGTGGCAAAGGTAGAGGAAAAGGCAGAAACAACAAAGATGGAGGCAAAGCATGCTGGATTTGTGGTAAGACAAATCATTTAGCTAATGATTGTTGGCACAATACTCAAAGTAATAATGGATATAGTCAAAGTTACAATGCAAGAGGAAGAGGTGGCAGAAATCAAAGAGGAAATTTCAGAGGAAGAGGTGGTAGGAGTTACTTTGGAAGAAATGCAGGTAGAGGATTCCAAAGTCAACAATATAACAATACCTACTACAATTACGCTTCAGAACAGAAGGAGGATTCAACATTGATATTGAATGCTACTTGTGAAAGGCAGAGTGAAGATCAAAGAGTCTTCTACATTGACTCAGGATGTAGTAATCACCTGAGTGGAAACATATCATTGATGACTGATTTGGAGAATAAAGTTTCTAATCATGTGGTTCAAACAGGTGACAACACAAAGCATAAAGTGAAATCGATTGGATCAGTGAAAGCCAAAGACGGCAGTACCTTATTGGGTAAGGTTCTGTATGTTCCTACAATTCCTAAGAATTTGATAAGTGTAGGACAAATTGTTGAAAAGGGATATGAAGTAAGATTCACTAATGAAGGAGTATACGTGGAAGATCCCAGTCAGGGATATAAACAGATTGTTTCAGGAAAGAAAGAAGGAAGACTGTTTACACTGAAGATTCAAGGCAACATTGGTCAGGCCATGTTTACATATGAAGGACAGAAAATTTCTGAGTTAGATCTTTGGCACAAGAGGCTTGGACATTTCAATGAGAGAGGTATTAAAGATATGGTTAACAATGGTTCAGTGCTTGGATTGCCTAATGTTGCAGGTCAACATATGACATACAAATGTGAGGCATGTCAATTAGGTAAAGCTCATAAGAATTCTTACTCCAAGCATGGTTTTATGTACTCAGAGAAGCTTGAGTTGGTACACACAGATGTGTGGGGACCATCAAAGGATTTCAGTATAAATGGATCAAGATATTATGTGATTTATGTTGATGATGCTACTAGATGGATCACTATCTATGTGATCAAGGATAAGTCAGAAGTATTCAATACATTCAGACATTATCATGCGTATGCAGAAAGAACTACAGGTCATAGACTGAAGAGACTAAGATCAGATGGAGGGGGAGAGTATTTCTCCAACGAATTCAGTGACTACTTATGGAATGCAGGTATAAAAAGGGAAATTACTTGCAGATATTCTCCTCAACAAAATGGTGTAGCAGAAAGGAGGAATAGGACTCTTGTTGAGTTTGCAAGGTCCATGATGAATGAGAAAAATTGCCCTAATTATTTGTGGGCTGAAGCTGTAAATACAGCTACTTATTTGGTCAATAGGTTACCATGTAAAGCCCTGCAGGGTATGACACCATATGAAGCTTGGTGGGGTAAAAGACCTACCCTAGATCATTGCAGAGTATTTGGATGTGTGGCATATGCATATGTGCCATCACAATTAAGACACAAATTGGAACCTAAAGCTGAAAAATATGTTTTCATTGGTTATGATGATAGACAGATGGGATACAGGTTGTGGAATCCATCCACAAAACATTTTCTGGTTTCGAAAGATGTTACGTTTGATGAGCAAAGTTCTTGGTATGCAGGAACAGTTAATAACAATACAGGTGATGAAGAAGAAGTGAATCAGAAGAAAGGTAAATCAAAGGTTCAAATAATTGATGAAGAAGAAAATTATGAAGTGCAGGAAGAAGCTGAAGAAAGGCCAAGATTTGATCCTGAGTGTGAAGAACCAGAAACCTCAAGGACCGGAGAACTCAGAAGGTCATCAAGAAATAGATGGCAACCTACAAGGTACAGTTATGATACTTCATTTTTGGCTACGAAAGATTATGCTTACATAGTGAAAGCAGATGAAGACCCTTCTACATATGAAGAGGCAAAAGGTAAGGAAAAATGGGAAAAAGCTATGCAGGAAGAATATGATGCATTGGTAGAGAATCAAACATGGGATTTAGTTCCTAAACCAAATAGCCAGAAGATTATTGGATGCAAATGGGTCTACAAGACCAAAAGATTTGCAGATGGAAGTGTGTCTAGATATAAAGCTAGACTTGTTGTCAAAGGGTTTGCTCAAACATATGGAGTTGATTATGATGAGACTTATAGTCCAGTGGCAAAGATGACAACCATCAGAACACTCATAGCTGTTGCTGCGAGCAAAGGTTGGAAGTTATGTCAGTTAGATGTGAAAAATGCTTTTCTGAATGGATATATTTCAGATGATGTGTTCATGGAGCAACCTCAAGGGTTCAGAGATAAAAGATATCCAGATTATGTGTGCAAGCTCAAGAGAGCTTTGTATGGCTTGAAGCAAGCGCCAAGAGCGTGGAACTATAGACTTGTAAAGTTCTTGAAAGAACTTGGTTTTAAGGTGTCTGAAGCAGATAGTAGTCTGCTTATAAAAGCAAGTGATAATGGTTTCATATACATGTGCATATATGTTGATGATATAATCCTTACAGGAACAGATGAGTCAGGTATACAAAGACTCAAGAAGCAAATGGAAAAGGAGTTCAAGATAAGTGACTTGGGAGACTTGTCATATTTCTTGGGTATGGAGATCACATATACTCAGCATGGAGTATTCGTGACCCAAGAAAGATATTTGAAGAACTTGTTAATCAAGTTTAAAATGAATGATTGCCGGATAGCACCTACTCCAATGGAGGTGAATCACAAACTGAGTAAGTTTGGTGGAGAAGAATTCAAGGATGTGAGACAATATCAGAGTTTGGTTGGTAGTCTTATCTATGCTACGTTAACCAGACCTGATTTATCATATGCAGTAGGAGTATTGTCTCAATTTATGCACTTTCCAAGGAAAGAACACTGGATTGCAGGACAAAGGGTGTTGAGGTACATTAAGGGTACACTCAAAGAAGGTTTGTATTATGGTTTTACATCAGATACAAATATCAAAATATACAGTGATGCAGATTGGGCAGGTAATCCAGATGACAGAAGGTCAACCTTTGGATACATGTGTTATGTGGGAGATAAGCTAATCTCGTGGTGTTCCAAGAAGCAACATACAGTTGCTTTGTCTTCTACCGAAGCTGAGTACAAAGGCATGGTTGAAGCCGCAAAGGAAGTGATTTGGCTAAAGACTTTAATGAAGAATTTTGACACTATACAGAGGACACCAATTATATTTGGAGATAACATGAGTTCATTATATTTAGCTGCTAATCCTGTTTTTCATGCCAGGACTAAACACATTGAGATTCAGTATCACTTTCTAAGAGAGAAAGTGATGGATAAAGAGATTGAAGTAATCCATACTTCAACGAAAGATCAGATAGCTGATATGCTTACAAAAAGTTTGGATGGACCTAAGTTACAAAGGTTTAAAGATATGGCAGGAATAAAGAAGACAGAGAAAACCTCAATTGATGATTGAGGGGGAGCTGTTGGTGCAAGACAATCAACAATTGAAGGTCTTTAAGTCCGCAGAGACGTCAGCAAAAATTTCCTTAAAAAAGGTCACCAGAAGATCACTGGAACAGTACCGGAACAGTACCGGAAGGTCACAGGAAAGTCACCGGAATGTTACCGGAAATGATCACTTTTACAGTTTTCAGTTCATGAAGAGTTGGAAGATAAAAGGAGGAAGAAAAGAACAAATTTTGAAGCATGGAAGAGAACCGGAAAAATTGTACACATATGTACAGTAGTATAGTCCGCGTTATAAGCTTGTACAAATTTATCTATAAATACCTGAAAATGTCGAGGCGCATAAGGAGAGGTGAGAGTAGAAGAAGAGGGAAGAATGAGAGGCATATAGGCAAGAGAAGAGAGACATAGATAAGAGAGAATGAGAAGTTAGATGTCGTGAGACATATGAAAAGTTAGTTGAGTTTTCCTCTCATCACTCAACTGTAACTGTCTGAGTAATCGAAAAATACTGCGCCGAAATTTCTGTGTGTTTTCATCTGTGATAGATGATTTGTGAAATCCTTTTGAGGATATCTAAGTCTATAGTTAATCAATCTATAGCTTAAGTTTCAGAGTTTAATTGTAAACAGAAACTGAGAATTGTCAGTAGGAACATTCATATGTGTTGAGTGTTCAAAGTTTACTGAAACAGGCGCATTTTTGGTGATCAATGTTTTGATCATTTCTCAGTGCATACTTTAAAGTTTTGCATGAGTGAGGGCTTAATCTTTAAGTTAGAAGATAAGCTACTCGTAACCAAAAGCATTTGCTTAAACGGGTTTTATTCAAGGAGAACCAAGTCTTAGAAGTTGCAGGTGTAAAACAGACTGTTCAGAATGACAGTTTCAGACATAGGTAACTTGTGAAGGTGATTTCTCAAGTTATACTAAATATTTTGAGTAACTTTAACTTGAAGGAAGTGCGCAATCTCTAGGCGACACTTCATACAAAGTTTCATAAAAACTTTCCGCATTTGATAGATTAATTTGAAGAAATTGTGCAGCAGACTTTTGTGTTGTAAAGTTTTGACTTACTCTTGGTATAGAGGTGCTCTAATCACAAGAGTAGGTTGTTCTTTTGGAGATTAACACTCTCCATCAGTATCTTCCCTGCTGAGGGTATGGCTGAGGGTAGGTTTGCCTAACCGCTTGCTTGTTGTATGGGCAATCTTGCGCGGTGTGATTGGTGTACCTCCGTTCTATGGTGCAGTACTGGCTACTAGAATTTACTTGGGGTTGAGCCATAATGGGACATACATTTGCCATATGGTCACCCCCACAAGTATAGCATCTTTTCACCGGGGCAAATCTCGGAATTTGTTTGCTAGAGAGACCTAGTTTTTGAGCAACTTTCTCTGCAAGTTCCTCAATCGATGTGGATTGCGTGGAAGGGAGGCTAGAGGCACTATCTGAATCTTTGTATATCTTGTAAAGCTCTAACTCCTCCCCTAGGTTGTCCTCAATGTCAATACACATGCGTACACACTCTTCTATGGTCCTAGGGTCCTTCAAGTACACATATGATCTTAATTTGGTACTTAGCAATCCATCCAGGAATAAAGCCACTTGCTTAGCTGGTGTGGGTAGCTCAGGGACAGGGCATCTTTCAAGATATTGCCTAAATCTCCTTCCTGCAAGTCTCACGGTCTCTTGAGGGGTTTGCTTGAAGCGTGAATCAGTGAGGAGGTATTATGTCTTATGCCACTCTTAGAGAATTCAATAATGAAAGCCTCTAGGAGTTGGTCTATGCTCTTGAACTGTCTCTCGTTTAGTGGCTGAAACCATGTCAGGGCAGTGTTCCTAAGGGTTAGACCAAAGGCATTGTACTGTGTGAATAGATCCTCCACTTGTTCAGCTCTCAAGACTTGCCTAAACTCAGCCACATGATCGTATGGATCTCTCGTGCCATCGAAGTAGTTCTTCATGGACTTAACTAGTTGAGTTGGTCTCAAAGTCCTTGTGTGCTCTCTAGGTCGTGGTAGAGGGAACTCATCCGCATTTCTTTGATTCCTGTGAGCTCTAAGTACCTCAGGCTCTACTCTATTTGTTTCCGTCCTCGTTCTTTCTCTGCCCCCTGAGTTGGCAAAGCTCACCTCCGACCTTTCTCTATGTCTGTCTCTTTGAGTTCCGTGAGCGTGGGAGGTTCCAGCTCCTAGGTGACCAAAGGACACGTTCGATCTCGGTTGGGGGAAAACGAATTCACCCTTCCAAGTGTAAGCATGCCTATCATTTTCTGTAACCACAAAGATCCTCTCTGAGGCGTGATCTAGGTAGGTCACTCTGCCTGGGCTATCAGGATCCTTGAACTCATAGATCATGATTGTTCCTATATCAGTTGGCTGATCAGATTTATACCTCCAAAAGGCTTCATCAGTTTCTCGATTGAGGAGCAAATCTATGCTCTTATTATCCTGGGGAATCCACTCTGGTGTGATAATCCTAGTGAGAACCGATTTGCCTCGAGGGGTTCTAGGTTTTGTACCCATGTTTCCTTGCTCTAGGTCCCCTAAGTCCGCTTCTGAGATCACATTTCCAAATTCGTCCGTCCTATCTGGGTGACTGGTGACTACGTATATGGTTCCTTCTTTGTCCAAGTATGCTCCGTTTTCAAACTTGACAACTGGGCGCTCTAGTCCAATGGATTGATCAGGATTCTTAATTTGTACCACAGATCTTCCTAGGCCGTCCTCATAGATGCTGGCAGCTAATCGGTTGGTCCTAAGGTATTCCAACTACGTTTTGTATGGGTCTTCTACCCTGTGCAAGTATGGCACTCCTGAACTTCCCGTAGGTCTGTCCATGCCTTGAGACATCTCTGATTCACTAGTATCAGAGCTAGGGTAATGCGAGTGGTGACTCAACTACTGGGCCCAAGACCTCGCAGTATGATTGACACTAGCCTCTGAAGACCTAAGGTTTTGTCTATCTCTTACTAGATGTCGTCCTGATCTAAGGTTCATATGCCTAATTGATTAACCCAATTTTTCCCAGGTACAACCACGTTTCTGAGTCCTTTGTATCAATTACTTAATCCCCTTTTTATGTTGATTATCGTGTTTATACTCTTGTCTCATATCACGTCGTTAGGAATACTTGAGTTTAATTTCACACTTTAGTTTGGTCGTTTCACGTTAGGTTCTTTTCATTTAAGGTTGTCGTTCACACACACAGGTTATCTCTTGTCTTGAACTTGATTTCTTAGATAGTCTTTGATTTATCTCGTGCCTATCGTTGCCTGGAATTACTTCTAACACTACCCGCACTTAGCCTAAACTAAGAATTGACAGAGGGTGTTGCGGGTTTTCCAACCTTGAGTTCCTTTCCTTGTGTTGTTGCCCTGGTGTGCCCAGGACGCGCGTTCCCAAGCCTGCACTTACTCTTGCTTTGCGTCCCCTTCGATGCTCTCAAAGGACCTGTAAAAGGCCCACTGTTAGCTCAAGACTTAAATTCAAAAGACAGAACCAATCACTTTCATTCATTTAACACTTCACCAATTTGCACTATGACTTTTTGGACACAACTCTAGAGATCCCTGAATTTTGTTCCCCCTGGGTATGGTCAACTTCAAAATACCCTATCTAATATTCTTAGTTTAACAAAACAAAACAAAAATCACGGCAAACGGATTTCGTATGAGAAAGTTATGCTCGTTCAGGGTTTTGGGGCTAAAACAGGATTAAACTAGGTTAACAAGCAAACAGGAATTCTCGGGTTACTTGGGTCATGCCCTCGTAATGCAATACTACACCCTAGTGTTTATCCCACACTTGGCCAAAATTTAGACCATTATTTTTGCCTTAAAAATTTGACCTAATTTGCCCTTCTAACGTGTTCGCAAAGTCTGTCGGTCGCGATTGACAAGTCAGTCGCGATTGACGTGTCGATCGCGATTGACAGGTGGTTGGAAAAGTCAATCAGTCGTGGTCAAAGGGTCGTTGACTCTATCAGTCGCGATTGATGGGTCGATCGCGATTGACAGGTCGGTCGCGAGGGTCTGTCCGTTGTGGTCAAACAGTCGTTGACTGTGTCGGTCGCGATTGACAGAGCCGTCGTGGGCTGTCAGTCGCGATTGATGGGTCGATCGCGATTGATGACTCGATCGCGATTGACACGTGTCACGCGTATGATCCGTCGGTCGTGGTCAATCGGTCGTTGACTGTGTCGATCGCGATTGACAGAGCCGTCGTGGGCTATCAGTCGCGATTGACTGGTCGATCGCGATTGACTGGTCGATCGCGATTGACAGGTCTGTCCGTCGTGGTTTGTCGATCGCGATTGACAGAGCGATCGCGATTGATAGAAATCTGAGGAGTTTCAAAATTCTAAGCACATTTTTGGGAAGCTCTAGGCCTGTAGATCATGGTTTTGCACTTTGTTTGGCAATTTGAGCATTTTTTCTGACGGTCGCGATTGACAGAGGTCGGCGACACACAGACAGTTACTGCGAATTCCGTACCTACACAGAGTGCTGGGGACGATGATGCGGCCTGTACCTGCGATACAACTCAAAAAACATGCAAAAACAGCACACACAATTTCGCTCTCTCGCTCTCTCTCACAAGTGAAATGAGGGAAATGAGGTGGAGAAGGTGATATGATCAAAAAACTGAAATTTTCGCATGATGGAAATGGAGGTGGAAGATGGTGATGATGATGATGGTGATGATGGTGGTAAGGTAAGAAAGAGAAAAATAGGAAAAGTAAAGAAATTACCTACAACGCCAACGTCTCCAATCTACGTCTTACCATCACACGCTCGTCCTCAAAGCTCGATCCCCGGCAACGGCGCCAAAATTTGGTGTAGCTCAGTGATGAGTAGCACCTCCTTTAATGTCAATCCGGGAAGACGTGAGGATGGTATGAAGACCTTGAGCAAGTGGAGGCACAAGTGCGTGAGTGAGAAGCACACAAGCATGCACACACATACACGCACACGTGCACACACGGCAAGACAAAGAGTGAGAAGGAATGGAGTTCTTAGATTACTTTCAAAAAGCTCTTACAAGTTCATTTCAATTACAATCCCCCCTCAAAAATGAGCTCTCTAGCTCCTTTTATAGTTTTTGACTAGCTTTGGCCATGTTCAGACCTAGTGTCCGGCCTAGTTAAAAATTAGGTTCCAGGGCTTATTAGAGGGCTCAAACGAGATCTAAAAAATATGAAAATTGGCAGGTAGATACTTCTAAAGCTCCTCAAGCTCAAGGACTCCTTGGCTTGCGCAAAATGGAGCTACAAAAATACGAAATGATATTTACAATGGTTTTTAGTGATGAAAATCACTATTTGTGTAGGGGTTTTCTCTATTGATTTGTCATACATACCTTTGAGCTCCCTACTTGCTCTTTCTTCTTGTGTGTCAACTCATTGATGTCTAAAAAATTTAGGTGGCCTACTTGCCAGATCTTCTTTGACTGCCATGTCTGCTTGTGCTGTCCCTTCGCTCTGACTCTCTTCGTCTTGTGGCTCCTTCGGTTCCCTGACTGCTACCAACAATGTATATGTATATGTATATGTATATGTATATGTATATGTATATGTATATGTATATGTATATGTATATGTATATGCATATGTATATGTATATGCATATGTATATGCATATGCATATGTATATGTATATGCATATGTATATGCATATGCATATGTATATGTATATGTATATGTATATGTATATGTATATGTATATGTATATGTATATGTATATGTATATGTATATGTATATGTATATGTATATGTATATGTATATGTATATGTATATGTATATGTATATGTATATGTATATGTATATGTATACGTATACGTATATGTATACGTATATGTATATGTATACATATATGCATACATATATGTATAGGTTGTTAAAAGTCAAGCTTCAAGATACAAATTCATGGGGAATCTTTTATGGACATGTGGAGCAATCAAAGGAAGCCAAAAGCCACGAGATTCCATCAAGAAAAGTCACTCAATCACTCCCCAATTCATCTCAACTAAATTCTCCAAGTTAGGAGGCTGATTTGGAAAGGTAGTTCCTAGATTTTAGGGGCACACTTCTCACTATAAAATAAGCATGTATCCCGACTTCTTTTGGGCCATCTTATTGGAGTTTTAGCTCAGGTAAAGTGAGCACTAAGTGCTGGAGTTGTGATAAGCAAGCCCCTTTCTTAAGCTAGCCCCTTGCTTGCTTGTTTGTTTTCTTTTAGTAGGCATATCTATGTGTGTGTGTAGGCAGTGTTGCAACTCTCTACCCCTGAGTTGTTAGCATTGGTTCTCCCTCATATTGTATTCATTTGATGTAATTCTTGTCTCATTGGATAGATATTAGAGTCTATTTTATGCCCACAAAATCTGTGGAGCATTCTCTGAGTAATCTGGGAGCAACATTCATTTTAGTGAAGTTGTGTGATTGCTATCTCTCTTGGTGTGTAGGCTCTATTGGAAATATTTTGCTCTCTGTTGTAAGGGCTGGTTCGCCTTCTCTATTCATCCATTCGCTATGGTTTTGGTGTCATTGGGTAGCTATTAGAGTGATTTAAAGTTGACAAAAGTTTGAGATTCATTCTGTGTATAATCTCTGAGAAACGCTTGCTGGAGTGAAGTGAGGTCTCTGCTTGACTAGCAGTTGTGAGCATTCAACTAGCTCATGTTGTAGACATTGTTTCTCTTTGTGTAAGCATCCATTTGAAGTGAAATTTGTTTTTTTGGAAAGCTCTTGGTGTCTACTACAGGTCTACAAAAGCTCACTAGAGTTCTCTGCATAAGCTTTGAGTATGAGCATTTTTGGTGTGCAGAGGTCAAAGAAGTATACCTGTGGAGGTCATTCGCGCTTCATCGTTGCTTAGGGGTTGGGACACTTCCTCCATCAGTGGTATCAGAGCATTTGGGCATCTTGGAGGTATCACATACAAGCAAGAAGATCTCTTGGAGTTGGTGGTTGAATATTTACATCAACAAAAGCTTCTTGGAGGTAGCTCACATAAAGGGGGAGCTATTCTACTCAAAGTTTCAAGAACACAAGGTGTCCATCTAACGAAAGCTTTGGATTGAGGTAACCTCATAGCCTCATTTTCATTTTACACACATTGGATCATTAGCCAAGGGCTAGGTCAAGTATCAAAGACTAGATATGGGAGACTTCAACACTCAAATTGAAAATCTAGACAAAGCGAACTATCAACCATGGAGATTTAGGGTCTCCAACTATCTTATGGGCAAGGGCCTTTGGGGGTTGATTAGTGGAAGTGAACCAAGACCTAGGTTGGATGAGAATCCAACCAATGACCAGAGAAGGGCCTTTAGGGAATGGAATGAAAGAGACAAGAGGGTTATCTTTATTCTTTCCCAACACATTAGCAATCGCATGATCGGTCATATCCAAGACTTGGATTCAAGCATGAAGGTATGGGAGACACTTGAAAGGCTTTATTCAACAAGCACCAATGCAAGGAAGATCCAACTCAAGAATGAGCTCAACAACCTTAGGAAGAGCTCAAGGAGTAGCATAAATGACTACATACTTAAGGTCAAGGAGTTATTAGATGCATTGGGATCCATTGGAAGCCACGTAGACGATGACGATCTTGTGGCTTATACTCTCAATGGTTTGAGAGATGATGAGAAGTGGAAACCCTTTACCACTTCAGTTTATGTAAGGGATAATCTTCCCGATTTTGAACAATTGGTTGCTCTCATGGTCACCGAAGAAATGAACATAGGTGGAAGTTCAACTAAAAGCAAGGATGCACAATTTTTCTATGCAGGTAATCAAAGGGGCAAAGGAAGACGAGGACAAGGAAGGGGCAAAGGAAGGTTTGGAGGAAGGCAAGGCCACTCAAGCAATCAAGGACATGACCAAGGCACCTCATCACAAAGAGGGAGAGGAAGAACAAGAGGAAGAGGAGGACGACATCAACATAACAGGAATCAAGATGGCGAAGGATGTTACATATGTGGCAAGTTTGGCCACTATGCTAGAGATTGCTACCAAGGAGGAAACCAAAGGAGCTATAATCAAGATTCTTCATACAAAGGCCAAGGTAATTATGCTTCTACAAGTTCAGAAAATGACAATCTCTTGATGATGCACATGAATGGGAATTCAAGCAAAGTAGATAACACTTGGTATATTGATAGTGGATGTAGCAACCATATGAGTTGCAATGCTTCTTGGTTTACTAATCTACATGCTCCCAAAGGTAAAGGACATGTAGAAACAGGTGATGATACAGCCCATGAGATCTCCCATGTTGATGTAGCTTTGGATGACAAGGAGGAAGGAAGATGTCTCCAGGATTTCTTGCATGTACCTACTATCACAAAGAACTTGGTGTCCGTTGGGCAAATGGTTGAAAGAGGCTATCAAGTAAGGTTCAACAAAGGTGGGTGCTTTGTGGAGAACCCTAAGCAAGGTTACAAGGTCATAGCAAGAGGAAAGAAGCAAGGGAGACTCTTCACTTTGGAGGTAAATTCTCATTCCACTCAACATGTCTACTTCACATATGGAAACAAGAGGATTTCAGAGTTGGACTTATGGCACAAGAGGATAGGTCATATCAACATACAAAGAATGAAGGAAATGAAATTCAAGAGGCTGGTTGAAGGTCTTCCCAACTTCCAAGGACAAGGTATGAAGCATTTATGTGAATCTTGTCAACTAGGGAAGCAAGCGAGACTTCCATTCAAGAAGAGTGGCTACATAAGCTAACATCCATTGGAGTTGATACATACAGATGTGTGGGAGCCAACCAAAGAGCAATCCATTGGAGGTAACAAGTACTTTGTCACTTTTATAGATCATTTCACAAGGATGGTTTGGGTTTATTTCATAAAAAACAAATCAGATGTGTTTACATGTTTCAAAGTATTCAAGGCAATGGTAGAGAAGGAAACAGGTACATATATCAAGAAGCTAAGGTCCGATGGAGGGGGAGAATATCTCTCCAATGAGTTTTCTGATTTTTTTAATGGATCAAGGCATGAAGAGGCAAGTAACATGCAGATACACACCCCACCAAAGTGGAGTAGCAGAGAGAAAGAATAGATACATTGCCGAGATCGCTAGAGCAATGCTTAATGAGATGAATGTACCTAACATGTTTTGGAGTGATGCAGCAAATACCGCCGTGTATCTTATGAATAGGGCTTCTACCTCAGGGATCCATGGCTTGAAACCATATCAAGCCTATTATGGTAAGAAACCTGATCTTTCCCACTTGAAGATATTTGGATGTACTTGTTATGTACATGTGCCAAGTGAATTGAGGCACAAGCTACAACCAAAGGCAGAAAAGTGTGTGTTTCTAGGATATTCAAATGATCATAAAAGTTACAGGTGCTTCAACCCAAACACAAAGGACTTGAGGATATCAAGGGATGTAGCATTTGATGAGCTACTCCCTTGGTATAAGAAGTATGATTGTATGCAGGACTATGAAGAAGAGAAGCATGGACATGATGAAGAACAAATCGACCTAGAGCTAAGCGGCCCAAGGTGTTCCATCAATGAAGATAGTTCAATCATGAACTCACCATTGAGGGGGAGATCTTCATCAAGCTATGAAGCACAATCAATCAACAAAGGAAAAGCAATCAATCAATCAACATTGGTGGAGTTGGATGAAGAAGGTAATGAAGTTGAAGATGATGGACACATGATGGAGAAAGAAGCCACGTCAAAGAAAGAGATCAAGTTCCCAAGGCAAAGGAGGTTTATTCCTCCAAAAGGTGAAGAAAGGAAGTCTTCTAGAGTTAAGTATCCAACTCAAAGGTTTACTTATGATTCATACATCGCAACACATTATGCATATGAACAAAGTAGTAGAAGATCATGAGCCTGATTGCTATGAAGATGCAAGCAGGTACACCGAATGGAAAGAGGCAATGCAAGAAGAGATCGATGCACTTGAGGAAAATCAAACATGGACTCTAGTGTCCAAGAAGGAGAACATGAAGGTAATAGGTAATAAGTGGGTGTATAAAGTAAAGAGGAATTCAGATGGATCTATTTCTAGGTTCAAAGCAAGATTGGTGGCCAAGGGTTTTGCACAAACCTATGGAGTGGACTTTGAAGAGACATTCAGCCCCGTGGCAAAGATGAGCACCATTAGGACACTCATTGCAATGGCTGCTAGCAAAGGATGGAAGCTTTTCCAATTGGATATCAAGAATGCCTTTCTCAATGGAGACTTGGAAGAAGAGGTATACATGGAGCAACCACTAGGTTTTGTTCATAAAGAGTTTCCACATCATGTTTGTAGGTTGAAGAAGGCACTTTATGGCCTAAAGCAAGCTCCAAGGGCTTGGAACCAAAGATTGGTGGACTATTTGATCAAATGTGGTTACAATCAATGCAAGGCGGATCCATCTCTCTTCATCAAACAAAGAGGAGAACTTGTAGTCTACATGTGTGTGTATGTAGATGATCTTATCATTACAGGTAATGATACAAAGGGCATTGAGGAGATCAAGGCAAAGCTTGGAAAGGAGTTTAGGATATCTAATCTTGGAGATCTTAGGTATTTTCTTGGCATTGAAGTTGTATACAAAGAAGAAGGTATTATGCTCATACAAAGGAAGTATATTTTAGACCTACTTGAGAGGTTTGGGATGCTACATTGCAAGCCTATTTCAAATCCCATGGAAGTTAATGTAAAGCTAAGTTCCATTGATGGAGAGCCATTAAAGGATGTAACTTTGTATCGATCTATTGTAGGCTCTTTCAATTATGCCACAATAACTAGGCCCAACATAGCATATGGAGTTGGAGTGTTATCACAATTTATGCATAGTCCAAGGACTACACACTTGCAAGCTGCAAGAAAAATGTTACGATATCTCAAGGCCACTATAAATGAAGGATTGTTCTATTCATTTGATGATGATATGCAGGTCAAAGCTTATTCTGATGCGGATTGGGCCGGTTCCAAGGAGGATAGAAGAAGTACAAGTGGTTACCTAGTCATGCTAGGTAGCAAGATTATCTCATGGATTTCAAAGAAGCAACCCACGGTGGCATTATCTTCCACCGAGGCTGAGTATAGAGCTTTGGCTCAAGTCACATGTGAGCTAATGTGGATTAAGAAGTTATTTATGGAGCTTAATTTGCAGGTTGACACATATCCAATTTTTTGTGACAACATGAGTAGCATTCATCTAGCATCGAATCCTGTCTATCATGCTAGAACCAAGCATATTGAAGTGCACTATCACTTCATAAGGGAAAAGGTGATATCCAAGGAAGTTTTAGTACATCATATTGGTACCAAGCACCAAGTTTCCGACATGTTTACAAAGGCTTTGGATGGAATGAAGATTTCAAAATTCAAGCAATGTATCAACATGAAGGAGCTTGGATGAGGATGAAGAATTGAAGCTTGAGGGGGAGTGTTAAAAGTCAAGCTTCAAGCTACAAATTCGTGGTGAATCTTTTATGGACATGTGGAGCAATCAAAGGAAGCCAAAAGCAACGAGATTCCATCAAGAAAAGTCACTCAACCACTCCCCAATTCATCTCAACTAAATCCTCCAAGTTAGGAGGCTGATTTGGAAAGGTAGCTCCTAGATTTTAGGGGCACACTTCTCACTATAAAAGAAGCATGTATCCCGAATTCTCTTGGGCCATCTTCTTGGAGTTTTGGCTACTACAAAGTCAAGGAAGGCATCCTTATGGGCAGAGTTTACAACCTTTAAGAAGAAGGCCTCTCAATCTATTTCAGACTATGTAACAAGGATGAAAGACATTGCAGATGCATTAGGAGCTGTTGATGAGGACATTGAGGAGGATAAATTGGTAAGGCAAATCCTTACAGGTTTGAGAGGTGATGACAAATGGAAGCCATTCATTTTGTCTACAGAATTATCACTTGACCATTTCACTCCTGATTTAAATCAATTGCTAGGTCATATGCTAACATTTGAGCAGGATGTTAAAGGAGATGGTAGAGTACAGGTCATGCAATGTACTCAAAGGACAAGAAGAAGAATAGCAAAGGAAAGCAACAAGCAGGTGAAGATGAAGGAACAACTACTCAAGCCAACTTCCTAAGAGGAAGAGGAGGTGGCAAAGGTAGAGGAAGAGGCAGGAACAATAAAGATGGAGGCAAAGCTTGCTGGATTTGTGGTAAGACAAATCACTTAGCTAATGATTGTTGGCATAATAATCAGAATAATGGTGGATATAACCAAAATTATAATTCAAGAGGAAGAGGAGGCAGAAGTCAAAGAGGTAATTTCAGAGGTAGAGGTGGAAGGAGTTACTTTGGAAGAAATGCAGGTAGAGGATTCCAAAGTCAACAATATAACAACACCTACTACAATTATGCTTCAGATCAAAAGGAGGATTCAACATTGATAATGAATGCAACTTGTGAAAGGCAGAGTGAAGATCAAAGAGTTTTCTACATTGACTCAGGGTGTAGCAATCACCTGAGTGGTAATATATCATTGATGACTAACTTGGAGAATAATGTTTTTAATCATGTTGTTCAGACAGGTGACAACACAAAACACAATGTGAAGTCAATTGGATCAGTGAAGGCCAAGGATGGAAGCACCTTGTTGAGTAAGGTCTTGTATGTTCCTACAATCCCTAAGAATTTGATAAGTGTAGGACAAATTGTTGAAAAGGGATATGAAGTAAGGTTCACTAATGATGGAGTATATGTGGAAGATCCTAGCCAAGGGTATAAACAGATAGTTTCAGGAAAAAAAGAAGGAAGATTATTTACATTGAAGATTCAAGGCAATATTGGTCATGCTATGTTCACATATGGAGGACATAAGATCTCTGAGTTAGATCTTTGGCACAAGAGGCTTGGACATTTCAATGAGAGAGGTATTAAAGATATGGTTAACAATGGTTCAGTGCTTGGATTGCCTAATGTTGCAGGTCAACATATGACATACAAATGTGAGGCATGTCAATTAGGTAAGGCTCATAAGCTTTCCTACTCCAAGCATGGTTTTATGTACTCAGAGAAGCTTGAGTTGGTACACACAGATGTGTGGGGACCATCAAAGGATTTCAGTATAAATGGATCAAGGTATTATGTGATTTATGTTGATGATGCTACTAGATGGATCACTATCTATGTGATCAAAGATAAGTCAGAAGTGTTTAATACATTTAAGCACTATCATGCATATGCAGAAAGAATTACAGGTCATAAGTTGAAAAGACTAAGGTCAGATGGAGGGGGAGAGTATTTCTCTAATGAGTTCAGTGATTACTTATGGAATGCAGGTATAAAAAGAGAAGTTACTTGCAGGTACTCTCCTCAACAAAATGGTGTTGCACAAAGGAGAAATAGAACACTTGTTGAGTTTGCAAGATCCATGATGAAGGAGAAAAATTGCCCTAATTATTTGTGGGCTGAGGCTGTAAATACAGCTACTTATTTGGTCAATAGATTACCATGTAAAGCTTTACAAGGTATGACACCATATGAGGCTTGGTGGGGTAAGAGACCTACCTTGGATCATTGCAAAGTTTTTGGGTGTGTGGCATATGCATATGTGCCATCACAATTAAGACACAAATTGGAACCTAAAGCTGAAAAATATTTTTCATTGGCTATGATGACAAGCAGATGGGTTATAGATTGTGGAGTCCATCTACAAAGCAATTTATGGTTTCTAAAGATGTTACATTTGATGAACAAAGCACTTGGTATGCAGGTACAATCAATATCAATACAGGTGATGAAGAAGAAGTGAGTCAAAGAAAAGGTAAATCAAAAGTTCAGATATTTGATGAGCAAGAGAATAATGAAGTGCAGGTTGAAGTGGAGGAGACACCAAGATTTGATCCTGAATGTGAAGAGCCAGAAACCTCAAGGAGTGGAGAACTCAGAAGGTCATCAAGAAATAGGTGGCAACCTACAAGGTATAGTTATGATACTTCATTTTTCGCTACAAAAGACTATGCTTACATGGTGAAGACAGATGAAGACCCTTCTACATATGAAGAGGCAAAAGGTAAGGAAAAATGGGAGAGTGCTATGCAGGAAGAATATGATGCACTATTGGAGAATCAAACATGGGATTTGGTTCCAAAACCAAATAGTCAAAAGATCATTGGATGCAAGTGGGTCTACAAAACAAAAAGGTTTGCAGATGGAAGTGTGTCTAGATACAAAGCTAGACTTGTTGTCAAAGGCTTTGCTCAGACATATGGTATTGATTATGATGAGACTTATAGTCCTGTGGCAAAGATGACAACCATCAGAACACTTATTGCTATTGCTGCATGTAAAGGTTGGAAGTTATGTCAACTTGATGTGAAAAATGCTTTTTTAAATGGTTATATTTCAGATGATGTATTCATGGAGCAACCTCAAGGGTTCAAAGATAAGAGGTATCCAGATCATGTGTGCAAGCTCAAGAGAGCTTTGTATGGCTTGAAGCAGGCCCCAAGGGCATGGAACTATAGACTTGTGAAGTTCCTAAAGGAACTTGGATTTCAGGTGTCTAAAGCAGATAGTAGCTTGCTTGTCAAAGCAAGTGATAATGGTTTCATATACATGTGCATATATGTTGATGATATAATTCTTACAGGTACAGATGAAGAAGGAATACAAAGACTCAAGAAGAAAATGGAAAAGGAGTTCAAGATAAGTGACTTGGGAGACTTATCATACTTCTTGGGCATGGAGATTACATATACTCAACATGGAGTATTTGTGACCCAAGAAAGGTATTTGAAGAACTTGTTAATCAAGTTTAAAATGGATGATTGCAGGGTAGCACCTACACCAATGGAGGTGAATCACAAATTGAGTAAGTTTGGAGGTGAAGAATTCAAGGACATGAGACAATATCAGAGTTTGGTTGGTAGCCTTATCTATGCTACTTTAACTAGACCTGATTTATCATATGCAGTTGGAGTTTTGTCTCAATTCATGCATTGCCCAAGGAAAGAACATTGGATTGCAGGACAAAGGGTGTTGAGGTACATTAAGGGTACACTCAATGAAGGTTTGTATTACGGGTTTACCTCAGATACAAATATCAAAATTTATAGTGATGCAAATTGGGCAGGTAATCCAGATGACAGAAGGTCAACTTTTGGATACATGTGTTATGTGGGAGATAAACTTATCTCATGGTGTTCTAAGAAGCAACATACAGTTGCTTTGTCTTCTACAGAAGCAGAGTATAAAGGCATGGTTGAAGCTGCAAAGGAAGTAATTTGGCTCAAGACATTGATGAAGAGTTTTGACATTGTGCATGGGGTACCAATTATATATGGAGATAACATGAGTTCATTGTATTTAGCTGCTAATCCTGTTTTTCATGCCAGGACCAAACACATTGAGATACAGTATCACTTTCTAAGGGAGAAAGTGATGGATAAGGAGATTGAAGTCATACATACTTCAACAAAAGATCAGATAGCTGATATGCTTACAAAAAGCTTGGATGGACCAAAGCTACAGAAGTTTAAAGACATGGCAGGTATAAAGAAGAAAGGAGAAACCTCAATTGATGATTGAGGGGGAGCTGTTGGTGCAGATCAATCACCAATTGAAGATTTGGAGTAAAGAAGATGGATACATTCACAAGAATGAAGGACATGTACACATATGTACATTAGTTATGACATAGGTTACATATACTTATGTTTTGATAAGAGTTTGTACATAGATGCCTATAAATACTTTTGGAAAATGTCGGGATATAGAGAGAAGACAAAGAGAGACTATGTATGAGCATAGGAATAGAGAAATTAGTGATTGAAAATGTCAATAGACTGATGAGAAAGTAGTTGAAGTCTCTCTCATTTTTAGTTGTAGTCTTCTCCTGAAATCAAAGAAATGTTGCGCCCGATGTTTCTGCGTCTACTCCGTCTGTGGTAGATCATTTGTGAAATCCTTTTGAGGATATCTAAGTTGTTAGTTAATGAGTCTGTGACTTGAATTTCAGAGGTTAATTGCAAACAGGTTAGGAGAATTGTTTGTAGGAACATTCATATGTGTTGAGTGTTCACAGTTCTCTGAAACAGGCGCACATTTGGAGTCCAAAGAAATGAGTAGTGCTCAGTGCACAGTGTAAAGTTTTACACATATGATAGCTCAAAATCTAAGTTGAGAGATAAGCTATCTTCAGTCAAAAGGATTTGGTAAAACGGGTTCGACATTGTGAGAACCAAAGTTAAGAAATTAGGGGTGTCAAATCGACTTCTCAGAAGTACAGATTTGGACATAGGTAACTTGTGAAGTTTATTTCTCAAGTTATACTAAACCTTTTTGAGAACTTTAACTTGGAGGAGATGCGCAATCTCTAGGCGACACTCCATACAAAATTTCATAGAAAACTTTACATGTTTGATAGGTCAATGTGGAAAAATTCTGCAGCAGACTTTTCTGTGTTTCATCTTCTTCACAGATTTTCTCAATTTTGATAATTTGGATATTGGACCTCTAATTTAGTGAAGGTTTTGACTTACTCTTGATATAGAGGTGTTCTAAATTCAAGAGTAGGTTGTTCTTTTGGAGATTAACACTCTCCAGCACATATTCAAAGCGTCACTCACCAACTCCACAGTAAGTTCAAACCTCTTCAACTCGTTGTTGCCCAGCAAGGAAGGAAGAACAAATGATCCTGGTTTGTCCTTTTCTTCATTAGCTTGTAATGTGGAGACCAAATAGTAGCATCGGAGGAGATCTGGTTTAGGTAGTGGTGCTTCAAAGTATTCCGCTAGCCCTGCACGTTGCCATATAGTCTGGAGATCCTCGGTGTTCTATAGAGTCTCAAACTCCTTGGAGAAAAATTGGAAGCGAACCCATGATCTATCATACTCGCACTTAGACTCCCATATATACTTGGCCTCTCCTAATGGACCTGGCATGCCATTGAACCAATGAGAATTGGCATGGACTCTTTCTGTGATCCCTATGGGGGGATCAGGTACCGGGATTTGCTGAAGGTGTTGCAGCTCCACAGGTCGTTCAGTTGGTGGCACATCCACAGGTAGACTATCCACATCGATTCCTGCAGTAAGTATTCCTACTTGTGAGCTCGGACCTGTCGCTTCTGCCATGTTACTTCTTGCCTTCTGATTCTGTGAGAATATAGAAACATATGTTAATATTGTAAGGGACAAGTTAAAATCGTTTTTGTCCCCATTACAACATTATCATGAGGTTCGGGAGAGATTAGTAGGTTAATAAGTGCTCGGTGCTTGTGTGTGTAGTTAGGAATTGGTTGGACCTAAGAGTTAAGTGGATTGATGTAGTGTGAGAGTGACGTAGTTAGTAGGTGGTCATGGATTTACAACTGGGGTCTGGGGTTTTATTACAAGCTTTAGGTTTCCAAATACGGTGGATGGCTTTGGGTCTTGGTTTTGTGGAGACTCGGGAGGGTTGCATGAGTAATTCTGCTGGAAGTTGTTGTGCCATTGGGACCCATTTACGAGTGAGTCTGTGCGTGCTTCTAGATGGTAGTGTGTTCAAGTGTATCTGACAAGAGTGGGTGGCGGCTGCTTGAGCGAGTGAACCCTGTCGTGTATGATGTGAATTGTGTGGGGATAGTTGAGCCCGCAAGCAAGCCTTAGGCACCCAAATTTGTCTTGATTGTGGGTCAGCCTTCATCGACTTCTTGGATACCCAAATGGATTTCACTTTCTCAACAGAGGTTTTAGGAGTCCTCTTATTAGCATCAAGTCGTTGATTACTAATAGGAAGTTGAGACCGGTGTTGCAGCTTAGTTACGGCCGGCAGCTCGTCTTTCCGCACCCACATTTGTTTCGTCGGCTGAGTTGTTCTGCTTCGCGCATTCTTTTGGTCTCTCGCCCGGAGAGTCTTCAGTGATTGATCTGCCCCTAGTGGCTGCCTCCTTCTTGCCTTTGGAAAAGAAGGGAGTTCCCTTGTGGTTCTGACTCCTTTTTTGAGATCTTCATTCTTCTGCATCACATAGCCTTCGACAAGAATAGCATGCTCAAGTTCATGTGCACCCCTGGAAGGACCAGGAGTCCGTGTCTTTTCTAGTTCCTTGAGTGCTCCATTATTTAACTCAACTGTAATTCTAGTTTGATTCACCCATACCTGAAGAAGTCCACTTCTTAGGTTTAAGTTGACTGCTTGGTCATAGATCCAGTCTTGACCCAAGACAAGAGGTTCAGTGAGATCCTCATCTTGACACACTAGTACTTTAACTGTCATTGCCTCATCATGAATATAGAGGGGAAGTTCCACCTTGCCCATGCAAGGGGTTTCCATGCCTCCCAATCCTATGAGATATGCTTCCACAGGATTGACAGTTAATTGCAACTCTTGACAGTAAGACAATTTAACAGCACTAGTAGCTGCACCTGAGTCAATCAAGGCTCTTACAGTCCTTGCACTCTTTCCTTGTCCTATATCTAAGGTTATGAAAGGACGTCGATCAGTTATCCTATGTGAGCTAACACCTGAAACTTCACACATAGCTACGTCATATCCTTGATCTACATATGCATCTTGCCTACGGTGCTCTCTACCTTGTCTTCTTAATTTCAATCTCCGTATGCGCTCTAGGCTTCTGCTTGAGCTTCTTCTCGAATTCGCTTTTCTTCCTCTTTGCGTTTCTTAGCAGTATTGAGTCGACTTAACATTTCCTCTGTGAGGGGTTCCTGATACAACTTGACTCTGCATCCGCTAATATAGTTTGGGAGAACATCACCCTCTAAAGTGGCTAGTTGTACTGCTCCACTCGTGGAGATCCTATTGATGATCATGGGTCCGTAGCCTCTCTTTTCTAGCTTCCTTGCGTGTTGTTTCAATGTGTAGACTAAAACTAGATCTCCTGCTTTCAAGCCCTTATCCTTCACATGGGCATCAAAGTATGCTTTTTGCCTCTTCTTAGCTGCATATATCCCTGCAGCTGCTCGCAGTCTTGTTTCTCCTAATCGTTCAAGGTCAAAAAGTCTAGAGGAGAGTTCATGACCCGTCCATTCATGCTCTTGTGCCACTTTCAATGTAGGTATCAAAAAGTCTAAAGGTAGCACAGCATTTTGACCAAACACCATTTGAAAGGGAGTGGCTTGGAGTACCGTTTTGTAGGCGACTCGGTATGCCCAAACAGCGTGGTGTAGCTGTTTGTCCCAATCAGAGCGTTTGTTGTTCACTAATTTCGTCAATACACTGCATAAGATCTTGTTGGTGCTCTCAGCCTGGCCATTTGCTTGAGGGTGATAGGGGGTAGACTTCTTATGTATTACCAAGAATTCTTGGAGCAGATTTTCAATCACTTCACTCAAGAAGTGAGTGCCTCTATCACTAACTAGCTCTATAGGTAGCCCGTATGTTGTGAATACATTCTCAAACAAGAATTTAGCAGTTATCTGAGCGTTGTTCTTTGTCGTAGCTTTTACCTCTACCCACTTTGTTAGATAGTCTGTCGCAACAATGATATATTCTGCATGGGAACCCTTAGCTGGGGGATTAATAGGACCTACGAAGTCTATTCCCCACTTAGAGAATGCACGTCCACCCATCATAGGTTTCAGTGGCATCTCATCTTTACGTATAGGATACTGAGTTCTCTGACAGACATCGCATCGTTTCACATAGGCATGTGCATCCATGTGAAGGGTTGGCCACCAGAAGCCCGCAAATAATATTGCCTTGATCACCCGATCTGGTCCAAAGTGTCCTCCTGCTACACCTTGGTGAGCAGTGTCCAAGATCTTGAGATACTCACTCTCATGGACACATAGTCTCAGGTAACCATCTTTACCACGCTTGTATAGATTATCACCAATGAGTGAATAATCCTGGGCTTCTTGTTCTAAACTCCTTTGCCTAGCCAGAGTCATGTCTGGAGGGAATGTTCTCGTCCTTAAGAAGGATACTAGAGGTTCACTCCAATCTGGCACTATGGACACTCGATAAAGAGTGGCATGTGCCACAGGTGGTTTAGTGCGACAGATTGGGCATTCCTTGCACAACTTTTGGACATCAGCTTCCATAGTTGGCCAATGTACACCTAGTCTCCTTAGTGTCTGTAAGGTTCGTTGCTTTGAGTAGTGTTGCTCTAATGCACCTACATGTGCTAATTTCAACCACTTCGCATACTCGTCCTCTTCTACACAACAAGCCAAGATTCCTTGATCCGTGTGCTTGTACATGCTTCCTGCCATGATGTGGTACTTTTGGGCTTTCACAACCTCTCTATTCTGTGTGTTTACTACTGGATGGTTAGGCCCGTATGTCAATACTGGTACCAATGGCTTAGCCCACTGCGGTACAACTTCCAAATTAAACAAGCAAGCATCAGGAAGGTCATCTGATACTCCTTGTGGGGCTTCTCCCGATGTGAGCCTAGAGAGATGATCTGCTCTTAAATGAGTCCTCCCTTTTCTTACCACAACCTCAAAATCATATTCCATTAGCAAGAGGAACCATCTCACTAATCTTCCTGTATTGCATGGCTTGTTTACGAGGTATAGCAATGCCTGATGATCAGTAAAAAATTTAAACTTATTTGCAAGCAAATAGTGTCTAAATTTCTTAACTGCATATACCATGCCTAAGCCTTCTCTCTCAGTAGTGGTGTAATTTCTTTCAGCTGCATTCAAATGTCTACTGGCATAGGCAATTGGAAGATCCATATTACCTTCACCAGTAGGTTGAGCAAGAGCACACCCAATAGCGTAATTGGATGCATCCACATGAACATGGAATGGCTTGTTCCAATCTGTTGTGTTCAAGATTGGTGCTGAACATAATCTTCATTTAAGCTCCTGGAAGGAATTCTCACATTCATCCGTCCACTCAAAGTTAGTCAGAAGTCCGTACATGGGCTTTGCAATGACAGCATACATGTGTATAAATCGTCGGTAATAACCACAATGCCCCATGAAGGCTTGTACTTCCTTGACATTCTTTGGCCTAGGTAGCTCTGCTATAGCTCTCACTTTCTCTTCGCCAGTAGATATGTCATTCTTTGACACTATGTGCCCTAAAATCTTGCCTTGCCTGACCATGAAAACACATTTTTCGGGGTTTAGGCAGACTTGATATTCTCTACATTTGTCAAAGATTTGTCTGAGTTCAGGGATATGGGTTTGTCTAATGTTGGAATGAGCACAAAGATCATCAACATAGACCTCTAAATTCTTCCTCAAGAACTCCTTAAACACATGGCACATTAGTCTCTGGAAGGTAGCTGGGGCATTGGTAAGCCCAAATGGCATTACTCTAAAGGCAAAAATGCCCCATTCAGTGGCAAAAGCTGTCTTATGCTGATCTTCTCGAGCTATGGCTACTTGATTGTAGCCCGAAAATCCATCGAGGAAGCTGTACACTTCCTTGCTTGCTACTCTTTCTAAGAGATGCTCTATGATGGGAAGCGGATAGTTATCTCGAATCGTGGCTGCATTAACCTTTTTCAAGTTAATGCATACGCGCAGCTTTCCATTTTTCTTGGGCACCACTACGATGGGGGATACCCATTCAGTGCGCTAAATTTCATAGATAAATCCAGCTTCGACCAGTCTATCTATCTCCTCTTTGATCTTAGCTGCGTAATTATCGTTATATGTATAGGGCTTTTGCTTAGAGGGTTTAGCATCTGAGGTCATGGGGATAGTGAGTGAGCATATATCAGGGTCAACACCTTTCAAATCCTTGTAACTCCAAGCGAATACATCTCTGTATTCTCTTAGCAAGGCTATCAACGCATGCTCTTCTTCCTCTGTTAGGCCATGGCCTATGTACGTGCATCTCTCCTCTCCTTCTTCTAGGGCCACTACTATTTTCTTGGTGGTTTCTTTGTTATCATAGGCCTCTCCTAATTGTGCCTCTCGTTTAGGCATTCTTATCATGACCCTCCTGTCATCTATCTCATACTTCTTAGAATTTTCCGGGACCTCAAACAAAGATTCTTCCTCTTCTGGTGAGACTTCTCTCTTCTTTCGTTTCTTTCCTTCTTCCTTCGGGGTCACATGTGTGGCTAATCTTACGTCGTTTGTAAGCTCTCCATGTCTCTGGGGTTGAAATTCTACTTCATGGAAGTATTCTTCATCTGATGCAAATGGTGTGTCCATAATGATTGACTCTAGATCGGAGTCACTTGCATCCTCAAATGCATCGGGGCTAGGTTCTCATTCTTCTAGAACTACCTCTCCCATGATTGGCTCTATGGAGAAGATTGAAATGTCATAGCCATCCTCATCACAGTGGGGTGTCCATTGTTCTTCATTGATGGCTACGTCCATTGTTGCTAGGATTTCTGCCCAGCCATGGGGTTCAAATTCCTCATCAGGAAAGACTACGGGTGCATAGGCTGGGTCTTGAATTGATCTATGGTTTTCTTTTGCACCTACCTCTCTGGATTTCTCTCTCTTCTCTTCTTCTATTGCTACCTTACACATCCATAAGTGGGTGTCTTCATGCATCCACGAGGATCCGGATTCTATGGAATGCACAGACTCAGTCTCATCTTTGGCTCTATGGATGGGATTCCATTGAATAGGTGGTACATCTCTATGAGAGTAATCCTTAAGATTGACTTTGGTCGTAACAACCAAGTGCTGCAGGTACAAAGAATTGGTTCCCTAGTCCTGTACCACTTGCAATTGTCGCATAAATGGTCTTCCCAAAATCATCTCATAGGCATGATTTTTGCTGAAGTCACATATGGCAAATGTATGCTCAAACTCGACACCACAGGTGGTGAGAGTTATTCCTTCTAGCAATCCTAAGGGTCTCTCGATATGACCATCAGCCATCTGCAATTTCATTCTCGTTGGCCTGAGTGCTGGCTTGCCCCAACGCTTCCATAGGGAAGTGGTGGCAATTGCAACTCCTGCACCTGAGTCCAAAATTGCCTTGGTGGTGTACTCCTGGTAGGTAATGGGAAGATAGGTGTTCCCTTCTTCACCTTCACACATATCTCCTATCTTATCCAAGGGTATTTCTGGCACTGTCCTTTGGGATCCTACCTGGGAACGAGGTTTGGCTATTTCTGGTACTTTTTTGGCTACATGTTTCCACACTTCTGGTCTGACCTTAAGCAGCTCTTCCAAAGTGAGATTGCATTGCACTTTGGTGTTCTTCACTACCTCTGTGTTCCTAGGTATGACTGAATCTTTGTTTCTTACCATGACTGTAGGTGCTCTCATACAGGTGGACTTTGCTTCCCATGGGCCTGTGAAATGGGGTAGTTCTTGTAAAGAATTAGACTCGAACTCTAATCTTTCTTGAGATTGGGTACTCTCTTCCTCTCCATAAATGGATGGGATGTCTTGTGGGAATTGGTCATGTGCCTCGTCCACAAGTTCAATAGGAGGAGGGACTTCACTTTCTTTTGCCCATTTGTCTTCTTGGATCTCGCGTAGGAATTCTGGTGTGAACCGATTCATAGAAGATGATGTGTCTGGCTCCGTAGAGTTAGGCACGTAGGCTTCAGGCACATAGGCTTCTTGAGCAGGAATGCTTACTCTTTCACTTGCCTTATCCTTGAGTTGAGAGGCTGGTTCCTTTTCTGATTGTGCAGTCAGCTTCTCTATTCTTTCTAGGGAGGGGGGGCTGTCTGATTCAGTGGAATAGGGCACATAAGCTTTCGGTGGGGGATGGGTCATATTTTTGCTTGCGTTATCTCTTTCTTGATTTTCTTCTTCCTTGGCAGATCTTGCAATTATGCCCTCTAACTTCTCTAGAAGTCCATCCAAGTGTAATTGCGTCTTGGCTGAGCCCGAGTAATTGAAAAGGCGACTGGCTTCAAACATAGTCTGAGCCAATGCGACCATTTTTGCGCAAAGCTTGGTTCTTTCTATCTCAAGGTCAGCTCTGGGGTAACACTTGTCATGATTCGTGACATTTGGCCCTTCTTGGATTCTGGCCTGATATGCTTTAAGCATCATGTCTATATCTTCAGGAGTGGGATCAGCTAATACTGATCCTGCTTGGGGTGGTGGGTGGGTTACGTGGGGTATCTTAGAGGGTGGAGGGGTGGAGGGTGATGGGGACGGTAGCAATGGGAATGTGTGAGAGTGCGGTTGAGATGTGATCTTTATGATTTTGGCCTTGGTTTCTCGTAGACTTTCCTCAAGTTCACTCATCTTCTTTGCCCATTGCCTTTTCATACGTTCATGGCTATCTCTCCAAGCTCTTGTTCTCTTTTTATTTTGGCTCTCAGTGTCGCTAGCGTCTGGGCTCTTTTCCTTGCTTACCCCTTGGTTTTGCTACACTGCTTGAGCTCTAGTGACTACCTGTACGGGTGTAGTGGAAGTGACACTTCCGCTGGAATCTACCACTAACCCAATAACATTAGTCGGGGTGATTTTTGGCATATTGCTGGGATTCTTGGGGCAATCTCGTAAGAGATGTTCCTTTCCGCACTCCTGGCAAAAGCCTTGGATCGTCACTGATTGGGGTTGTGTAGGTGCAGACATGGGGCAATCACGAATGAGATGATCTCCTTGACATCTGTAGCATGGTCCTCTCCGGAATGGAGGTCTTACCTGCCTAGATTGAGGCCTAGGATTGGGGTTTGTATACATGAGGTTTGTGTGATCTGACTCCCAACTAGGTTCACTCGGTTCTTCACTATAGTAAGACTCACCATGCTCAGGAGACTGCATGTAGTAGGCCTGGGGGCTATCAACATGTGTAGAATCAAAGCTATGGTCACTCGGGTCACTTTCAGAAAGCAATGATGTTATAGGGACTATAGCTCTATTCAGGTTCTCTTATGCTGCTGCATATTTTACTGGGATCACATTAGCTGGGGTAGGAGGTTGTTGTGCTAACAAAGGATGAGGCCTTTGGTGGTTTTGGTATGGTTGCTGATAAGGTTGTTGTGGCCTGCCATATGGCTGTGGAGGGTACGGGTTCTGGTATCTTCCCTGTTGAGGGTATGGCTGAGGGTAGGGTTGCCTAACCGCCAGCTTGTTGTATGGGCAATCTTGCGTCGTGTGATTGGTGTACCTTCGTTCTATGGTGCAGTACTGGCTACTAGGATTAACTTGGGGTTGGGCCATAATGGGACATACATTTGCCATGTGGTCGCCACCACAAGTATAGCATCTTTTCACAGGGGCAAACCTTGGGATTTGTTTGTTAGTGACACCTAACTTCTGAGCTACTTTCTCTGCAAGTTCCTCAATTGATGTGGATTGCGTGGAAGAGAGGTTAGAGGCACTATCCGCATCTTTGTATATCTTGGAAAGCTCTAACTCCTCCCCTAGGTTATCCTCGATGTCAATGCACATGCGCACACACTCTTCTATGGTCCTAGGGTCCTTCAAGTACACATAAGATCTCAATTTAGTACTTAGCAATCCATCCAGGAATAAAGCCACTTGCTTAGCTGGTGTGGGTAGCTCCGAGACAGGGCATCTTTCTAAGTATTGCCTAAATCTTCTTCCTGCAAGTCTCACGGTTTCTTGAGGGGTTTGCTTGAAGCTGTGAATCAGCGAGGAGGTATTATGCCTTATGCCACTCTTAGAGAATTCAATAATGAAAGCCTCTAGGAGTTGGTCTATGCTCCTGAACTGCCTCTCATTTAGTGGCTGAAACCATGTCAGGGCAGTGTTCCTAAGGGTCAGACCAAAGCCATTGTACTGCGTGAATAGATCCTCCACTTGTTCAGCTCTCAGGACTTGCCTAAACTCAGCCACATGATCGTATGGATCTCCAGTGCCATCGAAGTAGTTCTTCATAGACTTAACTAGCTGAGTCGGTCTCAAAGTCCTTGTGTGCTCTCTTGGTCGTGGTAGAGGGAACTCATCCGCATTTCTTTGATTCCTGTGAGCTCTAAGTATCTCAGGTTCTACTCTATTTGTTTCCGTCCTCGTTCTTTCTCTGCCCACTCGGTTGGCAAAGCTTACTTCTGGTCTATCTCTACTTCTGTCTCTTTGCATTCCATGAGCTTGGGATGTTCCAGCTCCAGGGTGACCATAGGATACCTTCGATCTTGTTTGGGGGAAAACGATTTCACCCTTCCAGGTGTAAGCATGCCTATCATTTTTTGTCACCACAAAGATCCTCTCCGAAGCGTGGTCTAAGTAGGTCACTCTACCTGGGCTATCAGGATCCTTAAACTCATATATCATGATTGTTCCTATCTCAATTGGTCGATCAGGTTTGTACCTCCAAAAGGCTTCGTTAGTTTCTCGATTGAGGAGCAAATCTATGCTCTTATTATCCTGGGGAATCCACTCCGGTGTGATAATCCTAGTGAGAACCGATTTACCTCGAGGGGTTCTAGGTTCTATACCCATGTTTCCTTGCTCTAGGTCCCCAATGTCCGCTTCTGGGATCACATTTCCAAATTTGTCCGTCCTATCTGGGTGACTGGTGACTACGTATATGGTTCCTTCTTTGTCCAAGTATGCTCCGTTTTTGAACTTGACAGCTGGGTGCTCTAGTCCAATGGATTGATCAGGATTCTTAATCTGTACCACAGATCTTCCTAGGCCATCCTCATAGATGCTGGCACCTAATCGGTTGGTCCTAAGGTATTCCAACTGCGTTTTGTAAGGGCCTTCTACCCTGTGCAAGTAAGGCACTCCTGAACTTCCCGTAGGTCTGTCCATGCCTTGAGACATCTCTGACTCACTGGTCTCAGAGCTAGGGTAGTATGAGTGGTGGCTCAGCTGCTGGGCCCAAGACCTAGCAGTGTGGTTAACACTAGCCTCGGAAGACCTAAGGCTTTGTCTATCCCTTACTAGATGTCGTCCTGATCTAAGGTTCATATCCCTATTTAAGTAGCCCAATTCTTTGCCTAGAGTACAACCTCGTTGCTGGTTACTTTATATTAGTCACTTGGTTCTTTTTAGTTATTTTATCGTGTTTAAGGTCTTGTCTGATATCACGTCGTCAGGAATATTTGAATGTTGTTTCGCACTTACAGTTGATCGTTCCACGTTAAGTTCTTTTCCTTTAAAAATTCTCGACAGTACAAGGATTATGCCCTTAGCTTGAGCTGGAAAGTTTAGGTATGCTACAACTTGAGAGTTGCCTATCGTCGCCCTGACTTACTCCTACTTCTAATCGTTCTTAGCCTAAGCTAGGAATTGACGAAGAGGAGTTGAGAGTATTCCGACCTTTCTTGCTGATCCTTGCTCTTTAGTGCTCGAGAAGTTGATTCTCAAGCTTGCACAAATCCCTTGCTTGGACGCTCTCCATTGCTTCTCAATAGACCTGCATCAGTCCCAAGATTAGCTCCAAGTTGACCTTTCAATTGACAGACAATTTATTTCAGACACTTTTTTAATGACCCTTGTTCCCCCTTTTGTATTGCTAAAAATTTCCTCTAGAGCTCCCTTGGTGTTCCTACCCCTCAGTATGCCAACTTCCAAATATCCTATTTGAAAAGCAATGCATTATTCTTATAAAAAACAGTTGAGGGCACGTAGTATATGCCACGAGCTTTCCGACAAGCCCTAGTGCTAAAAAATTGGACTTCGTATGAAAAAGTTATGGCCGTTCAGGGTTTAGGGGGTTAACAAGACAAACAGAACCTTTCAAGGGTTTTAATGCATTTCTCTAAGGCCTTTGCAGGTGTATGAGTATTTGAGAGTGCAAATATGCCCAAAATTTAGCCTAAATTTCCAAAAATTTTATCCCTTAATTTTTGCCGAAAATGTCTCTCTATCGCGATAGACGGTGTCTGTCGCGATAGAGTGGTCTGTCGCGATAGACGGTGTCTGTCGCGATAGAGTGGTCTGTCGCGATAGACGGTGTCTGTCGCGATAGAGTGGTCTGTCGCGATAGACGGTGTCTGTCGCGATAGACTGGTCTGTCGCGATAGATGGTGTCTGTCGCGATAGACTGGTCTGTCGCGATAGATGGGGTCTGTCGCGATAGACGGTGTATGTCGCGATAGACGTTGTGTGTCATCTGTCATGATTTGGTCTGTCGCGATAGACGGTGTCTGTCGCGATAGAGTGGTCTGTCGCGATAGACGGTGTCTGTCGCGATAGACGGGGTCTATCGTGGGTCTCTGTCTGTCGCGATAGATGGTGTCTGTCGCGATAGACAGTGTCTGTCGCGATAGACGGTGTCTGTCGTGATAGACTGAAAAAATGCAAATTTTTGAGAAACTTCTAGTGATTTAGAGTGCTCTAATGGTGTAGGTTACCGTGCCAAACATGCATTCACAAAATATTAAGTTTTTCTATCTGTCGCGACAGACAGAGGTCGTCGTCCCGGGACTTGTGCAGAGTCTGTCGTACCTGCGCACACTGCTGGGGAAGGTGGTACAGCTAGTTCCTGCAACAAAAGCTCAAAAACACACCAAAAACAGATAGCATGCAAGCTCTCTCTCGCTCTCTCACACAATGAAATGAGGAAAATGAGGTGGGGGTGTAATATGAACCAAAAACTGAAATTTTTTGTGGAGATGGAGATGGAGGTGGGAGATGGTGGGGATGATGATGTTGATGATGGTGATGCGAAAGTAAGGAAAAAATGAAGAAAATCAAGAGAAAGAAGGATATTACCTATAACTCCAATGTCTCAACTCGACATCTTACCATCACACGCTCGTCCTCAAAGCTCTCTCCCCGGCAACGGCGCCAAATTTGGTGTCACTCTAGCACAATGGTGAGTACCAATGTGAGAAGATTCACCTCATAATTGTCAATCCGTGGAGACGTGAGGACTAGTATGAAGACTTTGAGCAAGTGAAGGCACAAGTGTGTGAGTGAGAAGCACACAAACATGCACACACATACACACACACGCGCACACAAGGCAAGAACAAGGAGAGGAACAATGGAGTTCTTTGCATTAGTCAAAAAGTCTCTTACATAAGCTCAATTCACAAACAATCTAACCCCAAAAATGAGCTCTCTAGCTCTTTTTATAGTTTTCTAACTAGCTTTGGTCTTGTCCAGACCTAGTGTCCGGCCTAGTAAAAAATTAGGTTCTAGAGCCTATTTGAGGGCTCAAACAGAGTCTAAAATTTATGAAAATTGATATGTCGCTAGTTCTAATACTCCTCAAGCTCGAGGACTCCTCGGCTTGCACAAAATGGAGTCTATTCTACCAAAAACGGAATTTACAATGTTTGTGTAGTGATTAAAATCACTTGAGTTGTAAATGGTCCATGGAAAAAATTATTTGGCCTTGTTGCCGTATTGTGCATGACTTCTCTGTTGCCTTGTATGCCAACATATACGTATAGGTATACGTATACGTATACGTATAGGTATACATATAGGTATAGGTATACGTATACGTATACGCATAGGTATACCTATAGGCAAAGGTATACGTATACGTATAGGTATAGGTATAGGTATAGGTATACGTATACGTATAGGTATAGGTATACGTATACATATAGGTATACATATATGTATACGTATACGTATACGTATAGGTATACGTATAGGTATACGTATAGGTATACGTATAGGTGTACTTAAACGTGTACATGTACGTCTACGTGTACATGTACATGTACATGTACACGTATACGTATAGCTATAGGTA